>LZPO01044505.1:130150-142712 GCA_001675575.1 Neotoma lepida | reverse complement strand
GCGGGATCAGAGATCAGGACCAGACAAACCTTCGTCTACCGGTCCTTAGGGTCTCTTAGTGAGGAATCACATGTGGACTGTCTGAACAGTTCATCTAGCATCTAAGTGGCAGTCATCGTCTGTGGTCCTCTCTATTCTTTGGCCTGTGTTGTTTCTGTGGCNGGCAAGACCAGTGCTGTTGCTGGGTCTCCAATGCCCTCCAGAGGCAGAAGAGACATTGCACGTTGCAGGAAGGACCAACTCCAAAAGTGACTCTTCCCACTTCTCCCAAAGGCTTGCACTTGAGGCCCATGCCCTGTGCTCCCACTTCTGGAAGCCACTGAAAGATCTGATAAATGGAACCCAAGTGTTGTGTGCACAAGCAACAGGCGGGGCTGTTAGATACCATTGTTTGTGGTGGTAAAATCAAGGGTGTGGAGACAGGGGCAATTCCTAGATGTGATGCCCTGTTCAGGGCCCTCATGTCGGATGGTTGAGGATGTTGGATGGTTGAGGATGTTGGATGGTTGAGGAGCACCAAGATGAAGAGATGGACTTGAGCTTGCGTTGATTGCCTGGTGCCTAACCCACAGTGACTCACCCAGAGCTGCTGGCCTAGTTAGGCAGGTGTGGTAAGAAGGGTCATGCTTATGCCTTTGGAGATTTCAGTCAGACGGCCCTGTGAGTTGTCACATATTCTTCTTGTAGTCCTTTTGTTCTAAGTCCTTGGGGTGACAGACTGGCCATCAATGGATGGGGGAGGCTGTTGGGAACCATAACTTTTCTACACTGGGAGATTACTCTGCATTTGCAGGTTCTAACCAAACTAATCAAAAATATTTTGAAAAAAAGAATTAGCATTCCTGCAGCATTGTTCCCTTAGCAATACAGTACAAAAACTATCTACATAGCACTTACATTGGGTTGAGTATTAAGTAACCTAGAGATGTTTTCAAATATGCAAACATGCCCAGGTTATGTGCAAATACTACACAATTTTATATATTTTATATCTGAGAATATGCAGTTTATCACTCACAGTGGCCCTTGGATTCCCAAGATACTGTACATGCCTGGAAACNGTGACAGCAGTGGACTTGACTGGTCTGTGGGCTCTCCAGGTTGTTTTCAGACAATGCAGAGTTGACATTTTAGTCACAGCATCTGATACTGAGTGACTGCCATGTGCTAAGTATTGCAGACTTAGCATGCATTGTCTCCTTTGTTCTTTACAGCAAACATGTGGGTCAAGAACTATCTACCCATAATTTACAGATGAGGTCAAGTACAGCAAATAGATGTTTAGTAAACATAGCTCTACATTGCAAGACTTCTGTCTGCTTCGATCATTGATGCAGTCTCTAGCAGTGATGCATTCCCAGTGCCTGCTTTTAGCAGTTATTCAAAAAGCATTTTTCTTTAGGTAGGCATGGNGACACATACCTGTAGTTCTAGCACATGGGAAGCAGAAAAAGGATGATCAAGGGTCAAGACCAGATTTCGCTACATAGTGAAACAGAATAGCCAGAGGCACATGAGACCCTATCACAAACGTGTGTGTGTGTGTGTGTGTGTGTGTGTGTGTGTGTGTGTGTGTAATTCAACAATGTTTTGAATTGATGGATGATACTGTGGATGTTGTGTGGTCTCTCTGTTCAGGACCGTGGCACTATGCTCCAGCCTCTGGGTTTCCTGGGTGCTAAGGCTCCCAGCTGGCTTCTCTCCAGGACTCTCCGCTAGAAGGTTCCATCTCTCCCCAAGGATTGCACCCAAGACTGGTCTGTGCAAGAATGAAAAGATCAGTCCCAATTTGGGAAGACTGAGTTCCATCTGAAGGCCACTCAGCCGAAGTCTGTCACAGCCGGATCGCAGTTCTGCCTGTCCTCCCTCTGATCCAGCTGCCCTTCTTCCCTTACAGGTGGCTTTACTGTCAAGACTCCTTGTGGACACTGTGCATGCATGCCACTTAGTCCAGGGAACTTGACTCCAGGCAGTGGGAATGTGCTCTTCTTGGCCCAGTCTGGTGGCTCTTACTTCCAGCATGATCTCCACAGCCTGGATCTTCCTCTGAAACTGTTTGAGGCAAGCTGGTTGCTTGCTCCAAATTGTGCTTTTAGAAAGCTTGTGTAAGCCTTGTGGAAAGCTGAATGATCAGGGAATGGCCACCTCTCACCTTTGCCGTCACTGAGGCTGCAGGTCTGGCTCTCCCTGTGTCTGGGGGATGAATCTCTTGCCCCAGTACCCAGTGCCTACTCCTGTCTAGGTCACAGTGGTAATGTACCAGTTGAGAATAAAGCCACTACCACATTGTTTTTTCTCAAAACAGGGTTTCTCTGTGTAGCAGCTCTGGCTGTCCTGGAACTTACTTTGTAGACCAGGCTGGCCTCAAACTCACTGAGATCTGCCTGCCTCTGCCTCCTGAGTGCTGGGATTAAAGGTATGTGCCACCATGCCCTGTGACTACCACAATTTTTNAGCCAAATTTGAAGCAAGCTTTAATTAAACGTTGGCCAAGATGATGGACTCTGGCCAAGATCATTCCAAGATTCCCAGAAAATGATGATGAGTCACCTTTCGCAGAGGCTTATAAAGGCAAACCCATAAGGCTACACATTTCCCACCGGGTCCAATCAGGGGCGAGCATATATCCTGACATACTTCCTGCCTGCATAGCTCCCACCTACATGTGATCAAACACATCTGGTGAAGCTGGCTCAAACAAACTTGATTAGGGGTTGAAAACTCATGGCTTGTTATCTTACATCACAATAGCCTCCAGCATTTTAGGAAGTTATCTGTCCTTGGGCAAGTGGACTTACAGCTTAGAGGCATTTTTGTTTTATAGATCTCTCAGACACAGTAATTAAAACTTAAAACATAACTTTAGCTCTCACAGTAACCTAAGATGTGAAAAGTGATGTTTGTTCCCCATGGGAGGCCTCAGGAGCAGCACCGTGGCCTTACATGATGATGGCCTCTTAGCTATTAGTTCAGTCTCTCCTTCCTGCAAAGTCCGGGGGACATCTCTCTCTCTCTCTCTCTCTCTCTCTCTCTCTCTCTCTCTCTCTTTTTTCCTGCCTGTTGTTGAGGCCCCATTATGAACATTGTGAAGCATTGCTTGGTCAGCTTTATTCCCTCAGCTCCTCCGTAAGCTCTCCTGAGTCTCCATTTCTTTGGCCTTCCTCCACTACCCACCAAGCTCTGCAAATATTGACTATGTTTTGGCAGGGAGCAGGGATGTGTATGCTATGGGAAGAGGTATCGACTTANAGAGAAAACACCCAGAAAATGTCTTGCTATGTATAGCAGAGGCNTTAGGAAGTCACACACCTGCCATCCTTTCTTATTCATCTGTAGAAATGGGAACTCTTTGTTAAGCTGATAAGATGATTAGCTAAATAATAGGTGCAGATAGCGCACTTAGCAAGGAGTACTTCATTAAATGGCACCTGTGCCAGTGACTAGGCTTTTCGACGCTCTGTTCAAAACCACTATGCAGTGCTGTGGTGGGGCTGGGACTCTGCAGGGCACACTTCTCTTTGATCAGCTGTTCCCTGGGGTGGGGTGGGGTAGCTCTGTGGATGAGGAAACCAGAGCACTGCGAGGCTGGAAGAAGGAAAAGGGTCCTGCTCTTCCCTGAGGGTTCAATCAACCACGAGTGTCACCTCAGCCATGTTCCCTCCATCCCCTGCTGGAGCAGCTTCTGAATCTGGTTGGAAGTTTCCTCCTCACCACCTTCATGGCACCTCCCAGGCATCAGGGCACTGTGACCCCATCCTCAGGGACCCTAGGTTACTCTTCCAATTCCCCACCCAGCACTCCACTTCTGGGGGCAACAATTGCTTCCTGCAGCCTCTGCTTGCTGCTATTCTTTAGTGTCCTCTTCTTTAGCCTCATACTTAGAGTCTTAGTTGGGGTTTCTATTGCTGTGAAGAGACACCACGACCACGGCAACTCTTATAAAGGAAAACATTCAATTGGGGCTGACTTACAGTTCAGAGGGTTAGTCCATTATCATCATGGAAGGAAGCATTGTTGGAATTCCTGGCCACTCCCCAGCTAAGTAACTTCACATTCGCACTTCGCGCATGTGCAAAGGGAAATACCGCCTCTTCCTCTCTCTCCTTGTCTCTTTCTTCTTCCTCTCTCTCTCCACGTGCGGCCCCGCGCACTCTGTCTCTCTCTTTCTCTGTCTCTCTCTGTCTCTCTCTCTCTCTTTCCCCCCTACTTTCTAATAAAGCTCTGATACTGGNTTTTATCGTGCCTCNTGACCTNTTCTCGCACGCTTGACCGCAGCGCTGCAAAAAAGCAAAACAAAATACTAACAAGCATGGCGGCACACAGGCAGANGTGGTGCTGGAAAGGTGGCTGAGAGTTCTACATCTGNGTCAGCAGGAAGAGAGGGAGACACTGGACCTGACTACAGCATCTGANACCTCAAAGCCTGCCTCCAGTGACACACTTCCTCCAACAAGGCCACACCTACTCCAACAAGGCCACATCTCCTAATAGTGCCACTCCCTATGGGCCTATGGGCCCTTTTCATTCAAACTACCACACCTAGATAGCAATGTTTTAAGTACTTAATACTCACTGCTCAGAGAACCAGGCTGGATTTTGTCCCCTGATTGCACCCTAATGGGTTCATTGTATAAGTAAAAAACAGTTCACATTGGTTCAGGATTTCCCCAAGGTCACAGAGCTTGTAGGCACCTCTTGGGCATTTAAATCAGAGTCTACCTGAGAGCAGAANTGATGGCAGCTGAGAGTGATCAGCATGCTTTCACTCCAAGGCACTCCCAGCTTCTTCTCACCTTGCTGGCCTCACCCACTGAGCCCCATCCTATGTTTCACCCACCACCCTGGAGCTTGGAACTATGGGTAAAGCCACAGCTCCAATGCTGTGACAGTGTCTACAATGGCTGGGTTCTTCTTGACCATCTATTTGAGAAAATGATCTGAACCAACTTCTGAATTTTTCATCAAGTAAAAAAGGATAAATCATAAATTAGTCATAAAGGGATATGCAATTATCTTCATGGAAATGAATTCTCCATGCCTGACCCAGAATTCTGTGAGAGGAAGAAAAAACAAACCCCCCCCAAATAAAAAAAAAATAACCTCAAAACATGGCTATTTTAATTTCACTTGTATTTTCAAAAGAATCTCACAGAATACTTTTCGATGGGAGACAGGTGGTTAAAGGGAAGGAGTGGAGCCAATGGCGANATCTTTCACATTGAACAAGGAAGGACTGCTCATCCTTAAAATGGGAAGCCNCATTGCAACTGACTGGGGAAAAGGCACAGTGACGCTGCCNGGAAGCTGGCCAAAGCAGGGACTATTGCTGAATTTTTANAAACTTTTGTGCAGAATAGTTCTGGAACTCAAATTTCTCTACAGTGCCATAAAGATAGAATTTGCTCATATGAAGGATCCCTCACAGTCCTTTAGCAGAAAGTTCAATTTTTGTTGTAATGAGTATCTAATTGGAAATTGTGTCTCAAAGAAAAAAAACAAGTGAGTTGTTAAATAATCATTGTCAAGAAATAATGAGTAATGTCAGTAGATGAGTGGAAAAAACCTACANGACATGTTTGTAAAAACAGAGGACACTATCCAACTCTCGGGTCATTACCAAGGAATGAGGGCAGAGTTCTCCTTGCGGGCGGTGACACGGCTATTCTTATGATTCTCTGCTAGGAAAAACAAAATCAAGTGCACAAAAATGTCCTTTTCACAAGTTTGAAGAACTAAGGCCACTTGATTTTTGTGTCACCAAAAAGAATGTTCCTTGGGGGAAATAATCACTGACAAATGTAATTTTTTTATATAAAACTTGATGCTGGGAGTTATGCTTGAGTTCAACATTCAGAATTTATTAAATAGTAAATGTCAAATAAATGCCAAGAGAGGTAAATATTCTCAGCTTCATGGTCCTCTTCTCTCTACTGTGCCAGCATCTTGCTTTTTCATTGACTAGTTCTTGGAGGTTCTTCTGGTTTATACTGTTTACACACTACTACGTATTAAAGACAGAAATCACAGGATTTGATGATCTTTTTGTCAAGCTGACAGCTTCCTTCAGTGCACATTTTGCAATCATTTGAATGACTATCATGGAGAAACTTATTAAAGCAGTTTCAGTTGTGCAGAGCTGGGGATTGAACCTAAGGCTTCACAAATGCTAGACAAAAATCTATACCACTGAGCTATAGAAACAGGAGCAAAAGGAAGTCAGAAATTGCAGTCTAGTGTCCTGGATATGACAACAGATCTGCTTAGAGACTTGACTAGGTGACCTTGAAGCTGTGTCTTTTGTAATGGAGACTGGTAAGCAGGGAAATGGCAGGAAGTGTGTAAGTGGAGTTTGGCAGGGTAGGAGTGGAGCTTCAGAGAACAAATGTGGAGGCCCAGAGCATCATGGGAGGCATGCCTAGGCTTCAGTGAGAGAGAGAGAGGGAGAGAGAGAGAGAGAGAGAGAGGGACAGAAAGAGAGAGAGAGAGAGAGAGAGAGAGAGAAGCAGACAGGTCACATAGCTTATGCTCTGAAATGCTGCC
The DNA here is from genome assembly GCA_001675575.1 of Neotoma lepida. Classification (NCBI taxonomy): domain Eukaryota; kingdom Metazoa; phylum Chordata; class Mammalia; order Rodentia; family Cricetidae; genus Neotoma; species Neotoma lepida. The sequence goes on along the minus strand of LZPO01044505.1, from coordinate 136,172 downwards.
TGATGGAAGGTGTGCAAGTGGCTTCCTCAAGGGAGAGGCTTCTGGGAAAGAATAGTGTATTACCTCATTAAGAGGATAGCTAATCCTCTATTCTCTGTACTACATCTTCAGGTGACTCATTTCCCGGAGGATGGAATCTCAGTTGTCTGGCTAAATTAACTCCTTTTCTTTTTTTAAAGACAGAGACTCTGTCCTGATTGTCCTGGCACTCACTAGGTAGATCAGGCTGACCTTGAACTCACAGAAATCTCTGTCTATCCTTGCCAGGATTAAAGTCGAGCATCACCATGCCTGGTCTGAATTAACTCTTAAAAGGTGGAGACAACAGGACATAATGTTTTGGGTCTGAGATAGAAGTAGAACTTACATTCGATTCTTTTGTCCTGGAGGAACTAACTAGCTTCGCTTTAATGGGCCTTAACAAAGCACAGATACCCCCACCTCTTCATATGGTGTTTTAAATTCTAAGGAGAGGCAGAGCTGTCCCTGGGGAAATGGAGAGGTGCTCCAAAGCTATCCCACTATAGTAGCCTCCAACTCTACTCTAAGGAGTAACCATAAAATCTAAAGACTTAGTACTATATAAGCATAAAAGCACAGGTACATATAAACAATGTGTATATACACAGTCGTATACAAAGATAGAGCTTATTTACTTATTTTTTTAATATAAAATATAAGACCTTTGATGATAAGGGTAGAGCCTAACGTATACTGACCAGGCATTAGTAAGGCTGAGCAGGCACTAACAGCTTGTTTCTGTTTTAAATTTTGTTACTTATTTTTATGTGTATAGGTGTGTATGTCTGTGTACCACATGTGTGCCTGGTACTGGCAAAGGACATCAGATCGCCTGGGACTGAAGTTACAGACAGATGTGTGCCACCATGTGGATGTTGGGCCTCAAACCCAGGTCCTCTGGAAGAGCAGCCAGTGCTCTTAACCACTCAGCCATCTTTCCAGCTCAGATAGTTATTTTCTCCTTTAGTTTAAATTGGACAAGATAAGAACCTTGAGAAATCCAGGTTGTTTTTGTGTGTTTGTTCTGTTTTGTTGTTGTTTTCTTGGTTGCTGTGTTTTAGGCAAGGTCTTACTAAGTTGCTCTGGCTGGCCTGGAACTTGCTATGTAGTCTAGGCTAGANTTGAAATCAGAGATCAGCGTGCCTCTGCCTCCAGAATTAAATTAAGAATTAAAAGCATATACCATGAGAACCAAAGTTACATTTTAACTTTTAATTACTATGCCTAAGAGATCCATGAAACAAAAAATGCCTCTGATCTGCAAGCCCCTTGCCCAAGGACTGATACTCCCTGAAATGCTGGAGGCTATTGTTTATGGGACATGTTTTCACTCTCCTAAACAATTTTGTTTGACCCATCTGCACCACTGTGCTTGATCACATGTGGACAGGAGGTTCACAGGCCAGAAATAAGTCAAGATGTACGCTTGCCCCTGAATAGATGTAGACAGATGTAGGCTGGAGGTATGTATACAGGAAATATGTCAGGATGTATGCTTGCCCCTGATTGGACCTGATGGGAAAAACTTAAGCCACTGTAAACCATGACTTGGGACCATTTTCTGGAAACCAGGAGATGGACCTAGTCAGAGCCCATCCACCTGTCTAGTATTTAATTAAAGCTTGCTTCATATTTGGCTTTAAATTTTGGTAGTGGTCTTATTCTTGATTGGTGGGATTAACATACTACCAAACTGGCTTGAAAAACCTAGCCTTGCTGGGCAGTGGTGGTGCACACCTTTAATCCCAGTACTCAGGAGTGAGAGGCAGACAGATCTAGTTCGAGGCCAGCCTGGTCTACAGAGCAAGTTCCAGGACAGTAAGGAGTGTTATATAGAGAAACCTTGTCTCATAAACCTGGCCTTGAATGAAGAGAGCACAAGGATAGAGATGGTTCTTATCTCTTCTTGTTATGTTAAAAATTATCTTAGGAATGTAACTTATTAGTTATTATTATCTTTTTTATATAATTTATTTTATTTTTTATGTGCATTGGTGTTTTTGCCCACATGTCTGTGTGAGGGTATCGGATCCTCTGGAACTGGAGTTACAGACAGTTGTGAGCTGCCATGTGGGTGCTGAGAATTGAACCCAGGTCCTCTGGAAGAGCAGCCAGTGCTCTTAACTGCTGAGCCACCTCTCCAGCACCCTAGTTATTATGATTTTAATATTTAATAGCATAGCCATTTCTTAAAATTGTAAATAGTAAGGGAATGAAAATGAGGACGTGGTCACTCCTGGAATGATGAGGAGAAAGTTTTTATTGTAGATATGAGGGAGAGTATAGCCAGAGTCATCTGGAAGGGTCCAGACTGAATCAGGCCATGAGAAGAGAGGGGGTGGGGAGGGAGAGAGAGGAGAAAAGAAGAGAGAGGGAGCAGAGAGAGCATCAGGGAAGCAAGAGGACAAGAGGGGACTCAGGAGCCAAAATGGCTGAGGTTATGTAGGAAAGCTGGGGGACAGAAAGTGAAGCTTGAGGGATGGAGTGGTTTAGGGTAGGGGTGGGGTGAGAAGTGCTGGGAGGAGCAACTGAATGATGCTGGGAGAGCTGGGAGGAGCCANAGGTACTGGGTGATGCTGGGAAAGCAGGCCAGCATCTAACTATCAACTCACTATTGATAGTTAATAGGCAGCTCAGCCATTTGTCCAGGGTTTCTTTGAGACCTAGCAGTAAGCATACCTAGATTTCAAGTGTTATTGTTTGTTGGTATTGTATCTCTTGTAATCTTCACCATAAAAGGGAAATTTACCACAAATACTTGATAAATGTATGCATCCATCATTTTGCATGTATGACAACAACAACAGCCTCNACCCCCTGCCCAATGCAGTGCCTGAACAGGAGACTATTAGTTTTGGCCAAGAGAGGCCTTGCTTGTATGAATGGCTTTGACTCTTTTGTTTTAAATGGCCACTCAGATTAAAAGTGCAAGTGGGTGGGATTTTTCCCCACTGGATATGATGTTCAAGGGAAACACCTTACCTGGGCTATTTCCTCCATATCTGTGGAGACAAGTCTGGCCACAGTAATGAACAGCAAAGGGTTGGCAACANTTAGGATGTGATAGAGCAGAATTGTCAGTTTCACTTGTCACACACAACTGAGGAATTGCCTCTATAAGATTGGCTGTGGCCAGGTCTGTGGGGCATTTTCTTGATTGCCAGTTGATGGAGGAGGGTCCAGCTCACTGTGGNTGCTGCTGTCTCTGGGCAGGTGGACCGGGCTATAAAAGAAAGGTAGCTGAGCGAGCCAGGAAGCAGAGTTCATCCACGGTCTCTGCTTGAGTTCCTGCCTTGGCCTCCCTCAGTGATAGACGGTAACCTTAGATGGTAACCTCTAAGCAGAAGTTCCTTCCCCAGGTTACTCAAAAAAGAAAAAAAAAGGTTTGTTTTCTGTGGTCTGTGTGTCTGTATCCCTCTCACGGCCAGAAGAGGGCGCCAGGTACCCTGGAGTTGGAGTTTCAGGCAGTTGTGAGCTGTCCAACATNGGTGCTGGGANCTGAGCTTGGGTACTCTGGGAGGACAGCAAGAGCTCTTAACTGCTAAACCGTCTCTCCAATCACCCCTATCCTCTCCCTCCACCCTCAAGTTGCTTTTGGTCAGTGTTTTATCACAGCAATAGAAAGCCACGTAGAGCAGAAAGTAAATAAAGCATGACCTACAATTAGGGTCCTCAGAGAACAGCAAGAGCTTACCATTTNAGCCTGACGTAAATTCTCCTTTTCTTGGGGATGGAGTTTAGCCTTCAGGAGAGGAACAGAACAGCACTCGGTATGGTTTTTCTTTTCTTTTCTTTGATGCCGTGCCACTGTGATGTCCTGCCCTTTAAACTGTGGCTCCATTTTGATAGTATTCCAGATTTCAAATCCTTGTCCCCACTAGGATTGTCCCTACAGAGAAAAGAAATATTTTTTTTCATCAGCACTCAGCCCTGGGCAGTAAGACCCTGGAAGAAATGGAGTCAATATTCAACCTGCAGAGTTTCCTTTCCCTCAGCTATGGAAACTAGACAAAGGCGGGACTCTGGGAAAGTCAAAGAAAAAAACTTCAGACACAGGAGAGGAGGAGCCGATATACAGCTAAATTCTAGTGACACGGGAATTCCAGAGGTACAGTCATCGTCTAGACACTCAGTGGCATCGGAGAACGTGGGCAGTTGGTTAGGTGCTGCCATTTTGGCTAGTTGCATCATCACCACCATCTTGATGAGTGAGAAGGTTATCACTGTCTTGGCTAATGCTGCCATTGTCACTATTTTGGCTAGTCATGTGTTTATCACCATTTCAGCTAGTCACATGTTTTTCTATTTGTGGTGAGGGCAGCTCCACAATACCATGGGCCCATCCACCACAGGGCCCAGGAGAGCCACGCATTTCCCTGCCCTCTTTTTATTTTTCAAAGAGTGACAGAGTTAGGTTTGCACAAATGGATGTAACAGGAGACATTACATGCAGAGCAAGAAGAAGTGGCCTGAGGTGTGTAGACCCCAAATAGCAAAGCAAAGAAACAGAAATAACAGGGGGTTCCATGGTCTCAGGCCACTGAGGAGTTCATATGCCCTATCAGGAACATGGAAAGATGTCACTAGGATCTCATTTTGATTTCTCCTTGGCTCCTAGGCCTATGGAGACAAGAANCCATGAGGGAAAGGAGAAATGTGCCCAATGTGCATCCCTGTTACAGCTTTTGGGAAACACGGAGAAACTGAGAAGGACAATACCTTCTATGGCATAATCTTGCCTCCTGGCCCTTTGTGAAAGGCCAAAGTAGACCAGAGGATCTATACCCCTTTTCATGTTGCAGTCCATCAAATNCCTTAGAGATAAAGTTGCTAAAAACCACTTTTTCTCTTGTTAAAGCCTCTAACTGCCACATGGTTAGAGAANAGTGGCCCAGGAACCACATTCTCTGAGGCAATGCCAGCATCCTCCATTTGATCAGGGTCCTGTGGGCCTGCCCACACCAACCCATTCTGTCTGCTCTCCTTCCTTTTTCCAAATGTGACCCAAGATCCAGGAAGGCAGACACCAGAGCAAGAAGCTTAATAGACCTGGAGTAGGATAGAAAGACAGAGCCTGGAGATAGATACCCCCAAAGGAGAAGTCTTAGCCCAAAGGTGACCACTGGAGGCCTGTGCCTCCAGCTCACCCGATTCATAGACNATGGCCACCTGTTCTGTCTTCAGAGAAGCTTCCCTGGGGTCCATTTGTGATCATCATACATCACCAGGGAACTCAGGGTTCCTTCTCGTGGGCTCTTCCCCCCACCTATTTGGGATATTTGTTTATCTTCTTACATGACAAGACACAAAAAGTTACTTCCTAAAACTTTTTTTAAAAATGTAATTCTGTAAGTAGTTGTAAAGTTACAGACAGGGTAGGAGGAGGAGAAACTGTGAACTGGAGCCCAGACTTGAGTCCTGGGTAGTATNACTGGGAAGAGGTCTCCACAGAAGGGGCGGGGCTTGAGGGATACAGCATCAACATCATCAGTCAATCAACAAACACAATCACATGACCAGGGCAGGGAGGGAGCCTGCTTTGATTCAAAGCATGGAGGGTCTGGGACTGGGAGGATGGGGCTTTCCAGGTGGGCAGAGGTCTGGAGAGTAGGATGGTCCTCATGTCTGCCCTATTCCCAGGGACAGTCTCAGTTTAGCAGTGGGAGTATTAGAAGACAGACTGGGTTGNAGAATGAAATTCTTGGACAGCATCAGCAGAGGNCTGGAAACATACAGCACACANGAACACATGGTGCCTGGCCACATGGGGAAGGACAGTAGTGTCCCAATGGCCCCATACCCAAGCATCTCAGCCAGATGATGGCTAGAGGGTNCAGTCTTCCCTATCATGGCCCGTACAGACCTCATGTGGTCTAGGCCCCCTCAGCAGAAGGCCCCAAGAATGTGTGTACAGAACTCTGGATCCGTAACTCAGTGTACACACTGGGAACCCTAGATCAGCCTGGGAACATGACACTTCATTTATTTTTTAAGGATGGCT
>LZPO01044505.1:74657-87696 GCA_001675575.1 Neotoma lepida | reverse complement strand
TGCATGCCATGGTTTATGTGTGCAGGTCAGAGGACAACTTGACGGAGTCAGTTCTCTCCTTCTGCTATGTGGGTCCCAGGGATTGGACTTAGGTGGTCAGGCATGGCATCCAGAGCCTTNACCCACTGAGCCATCCTAACCAGTCTCCTCTTGTACTTTATGTTTCTGTGAACTAAAATCAGAACCTGAGGAACTTGAGGCTCACATTTATAGATCGCCATCCGAGCAGACCTGAAGTGAAGTAAATACCCACTAACATAGCCACCGCCGAATTAAGAGGGGTTGGAGTAGAAACCTTCTCAGGGTCTTACTACCCCAAGCTGGCATAAATTCATAGCAATNCTCCTGCCTTAGNCCAGGCACTGTGATTACAGGTGTGAGCTGCTGTGCCTGGCAATAATGTGGAAGCGATAATTACATCTTGAAGAGAATTACGTTTTATACTGATAAACATCCACATGATTCCCAGCCTTCTGGACATTTCCTACAGGTTTTTCAATGTTGTGGAGGATCTGGGTGGGAGAGGAGGAGATTATGTGAGCAGGGATGTGTGTGCGTTCTCTCTTGCTAAATACTACAGCTTTAAACATTACAATCTCAAGGATAAAACCCTGTATTTTTAAAGGAATTATTTTACCTTGCAAGAAAAAAAAATTGGAGAACAGAAACTGAGAGTGGATTTCTGAGACATAAAGGGAAGAAAATCATTTGCAAGTGATGAAAAAATAATGAAAGTTCTGTGGGAACGATTTCCTTCCCCTGCAGGCTGCAGATGTCGAGCGCATGATGAATCAGTGTTCTTTCTTAGTTCTTCTGTTATCCCCACTGTACATGACATGCTACAAATGGTCCACAGTTTTAGATACTTTCTAGTATTTTCTCCTCAGTTTACTGTTTTCTCTGTGTGTTGGTGTTAGAATCTTTTTGTTTTTTAAGCATGAGGAATAAAGCCAGGGCCTTCCCCATGCTAGGAAAGTGCTGTGTCCCTCAACTACATCCCTAACCATTAGCTTTTTTGAGCCAGGGACAAATTATGAGCCAGGGATAACCTTAAATGCCTACTGAGGACAGGTATGCCACACCACCCCTAGCTTTAAATCTTTAAATTTCCCCCTCTGTGTAGTTACTTACCTTTCTGGAATATTGATTGTTTCCATCATTGGAATTCTTAGCCCAATTGTTTTGAGTCTACTGATATCAACATTCTTACCAAATCTGAACCTCATTCTCGTGCACNCTTTGTGTCTTCAAACTGTGGGTGTCCCCCTCTTTTCAGTAATTCATGATTTTTTTTTTAGTTGAAAAGAGACATGTCTTCCAGGTNGGGTGAATGAAATACGAAGACAACCCAAACACTCTACTACTTCTCGCTCTGTGCTTCTCTGTGTTCCCCAGTCCGTCTCCGATTCTAGGCAGCAGCTGCTCTGTGGCCTCGTTTGTCTGGTAGATCTGAGAAGTGTTGTGGCTTTTCACTTCAGCTTCTTGTTAGCTTTTTGCTTGCTACTTGGAGTCACCACCTCCAAGTTCCTTACTCACCACACAGGAAGCCAGAAGTCCTCAGCCCATATTCTTTACTCAAAGGGGATGAGAGCCACTAAGTGAAACAGGGAAAAGCACAACAAAAAGGGAAAGACTGTTGGAAGGCTGTGGGTTAGCTCAAGAACTGCATGACGATGTNTGTGGAGGAGGAAAGGGCAAGCTCAGGATGGACCCCGGGTGACAGACCTTCCTAAGCCTGGTGACACAGTCCCACCAAGGATCAGTGGGTTCAGTGGGAGGGACCCTTTTTCAAGGAAGTTCAGGGTGCTGCTAGTAGAAACAATGGATGCAGTATAGACACCCTAAACAAGAAGAAAGCAAGCAGCTCCTAAAAGCCCAACTCGCTTCTGGGTTCCTCCCCACCAGGAAGGCAGGCAGGCCACGGTTAACTTTTCAGATCAAAGATTCAGAATTCTCACCCAGTGTTAGAATTGTACATGCTTCCTATATGTCCTCGTTTCTACTGCTGTGATAAAACACTCTGATCAAAAGCAACTCAGGGGAGGAAATTATTTTGCTTACACTTCCATTTCATAATCCATCAGAGAGAAGTCAGGGCAGGAACTTAAGGCAGAAACCTGGAAGCAGGAACTGAAGCAGAGGCCATGGAAGAGTGCCCACAGTGAGCGGGGGCCCTCCCATATCAACTATCAATCAAGAAAAGGTCCCTACAGTCTTGCGCAGAGGCGATCTGATAGAGGCATTTTCTCAGTTAAGGTTCCCCCTTCCCAAATGAGTAGAGCTTGTGCCTAGTCCACAAAACCAACCAGGACATAACATTACTGACCCCTGGTTCCTGGGGTATGAAATTGATATGAACAGCATATAAATTATCATTTTTTATGGAAACACTACTTGTCATTTATGGTATTTATTTTAGATTTCTTTCATTTGGTATATACTGTTAAAAATTATGCACGTGTGCACATACTTGTGGCACTGTGCACACGTGCAGCTCAGAGGACAATTTGCAGGAGTCTGGTCTCTCCTTCCACAATGTGGGGCCAGGGATGGAGCCCAAATCATCAGGCCTGGCAGCAGGTACCTTTACCCACTGAGCCAGCTCACCAACCCCTCATCTGATGAACAGTCTAGGTATCCGTGCTGTACCTCCTTTACTTATTTAAAATTCCCATTAAAGGGGGAAATTTCTAGGTGATTAACTTCCTAATGTTTATTATTTTGATTTTGTTTTGCTTTGAATNGAACTCCCCAAAGAGGCTGCCTGGCATAATATCTGCTTTGTCTTGCCTAGAAAATTAAAGATTAAAAAAAATTCATAAGCCCAACAGTATGCTTGCCAGTGGTTTGGGGAACACGGAGCTATGCCTCCCTGTTTCTAGAATCCCCTCCCAACCCCACTCACCCACATTTATGACAGGGTCTCATGAAGCCCAGACTGGCCTCAAACTCATCATATAGCCCAGGCAAGAATGGAACTCAGTATGTAGCTGAGAATTGCCTCGACTTCCTAATCTTCCTGTCTCTACCTCCCTTATTTACCCTCCTGTCCAGCTTGCTCACAATTTCTGATCATCTTTTTCTCTGCTTACCCGGGACATTGGTTTGAACTCAGCTGCAGACAATAGAACCCACTCAGGCAACTAGGGTGAAGGGGGGTGATTATCCCGCAATGGCTGCCTTACAGACTCACTGGATAAACTAAAGGAGTCTAGAGCCAAGGTCAAGTTTCCTGAGCAAGAACAGCAGTGCCCTGGTGGAGGAGAAGCGCTGATGCCTAGCAACGGAATCAAAAGGCTGCTGACAGGACCTCAAAATACAGTGATGTCGATGGTTTCTGTTCATCCTTTGAACCTTTCTTCACGAAGACATGGAGAAGATTGCCAGCAAAGGCAATCATGTGAGAGCTGCAGAAGCTTACAGAGGTTACAGGGAGAGTCTTAGGAGAAAGTCACGGAAAAGAGGATCTCAGAAATGTCTGGCTGGCTGAGGAGGTAGCTCAGTGGGTAAAGTGCTTGCTGCACAAGCATGGGGACCTGAATTTGGATTCTTAGCACCCAAGTAAAAGCTGGGCATAGTGGCATGCATCTGTAACTGTAGCACTGGAGGTCATGGCTGCATGCATCTATAACTGCAACACTGGAGGTCATGGTGGCATACATCTGTAACTGCAACACTGGAGGGCATGATCACATGCATCTGTAACTGCAGCCTGGAAGGGCATGGCGGCATGCATCTGTAACTGCAGCCTGGAAGGGCAGATGCACAGATCCCAGTGCTCACTGTCTGACTGAAACAGCATGCTCCAGGTTCAGTGAGAGAGCCTGTCTTGAAAACTCAGGTGGTGAATAATAGATGAAGACACTGATCTGTGGCTTCCATACATACGTACAGGGCCTAGGACACCCACACATCCAAGCACATGCCTCCCTTCCCTAGGTACACCACACACACCACACACACAAATAAATACATAATTTTTTATTAGTCAATGAGGAAGTGGTTAATGATTGTAGGAACGTTAATGGACCCAGAGCACAGTGGGTGGAGGAGTAGGAGGTAAAAGAGTAAGGACGACACCCAGCACCTTTCCAAAAGCAAAGGGTGGGGCGGAAGATGATCAGGGGATGGCATGGAGGCGGGACTGGCGGATGACGGAAAGGCAATGCTCTCAACTGGGAAACAGAAGCCACTAGTAGTCCATGTTTTAATGATCTCATGACTAATTCAGTTGGGAGGAAATGGCTGAAAACCCACTGGAGAGCAATGCCTGATGGATACAGTGTGGTTTCTGAACAGGTGGGAAGTGGTGGGAGCTGAAATTTAAGGAGAGGTGAAGAGTAATGGGGTTAGAGGCTTGAAATACCTGTGCTGGAGGACAGGGTGGAGAAAGGAAATGCTTCGGGTATCACAAGAGGATCACTGACTGAGTCCAGACGCAGAACATCTGCACTTACAAATGAAGTATTGCAGGGCCAGCAAAACGGCTTAGTGGGTACGCTGGTTGGCTTTTGTCAGCCTGACACAAACCTAGACGTATCTGGGAAGAGCGACTCCCAACTGAGAAAATGCTTCCATCAAATCGGCCTGTAGGCTGTGGGGCATTTTCTTGGTTGAAGGTTGATGTGGGGGGACCCAGCTCAGTGTGGGGGAGATCACCCCTGGGCAGGTGGTCCTGTGTTGTTTAAGAAAGCAGACTGAGCAAGTCAGTAAGCAGAGCTCCTTCACTGCTTCTGCTTCAGCTCCTGCCTGCAGTTCCTGTTCTGACTTCCCTCATGACAGAGTGTGACCTGAGAGTTGTAAGCCAAAATGAACCCTTTCCTTCTCAAGTCACTTTTGGTCATGGTGTTGTATCACAGCTATAGAAACCCTAAGATGGCAGGTAAATGTACTTGCCACATGTATGTTGGCCTGAGTTCAATCCCAATGTGTTGTGTGATAAAACTTTTCCTGGGGAGATAAAACACACACATGTCTACTCACCCCTGATAGGGAACCCATGACAAACCAAAGTACAGATACCACCAAAGTCCAACTTTGTGATCCAATGAGTTTTGCTGGGGTTACTTACACGAATATGGATGAGGGGTTACTTACAGGTAAAGAAATGACTCAAAGCCAACTGCATCACCAAAGCCAATGGCAGCATGGGTGACAACTTTGCTTGTCTGAAAAGTCTTCACTGCAGCTTGGCTTCACTGAAGGAGGATGCTCAGCTTTTACTGCTTACTCTGTCAAAGAGAGGCCTAGTGAATCCGGTCAGTTTCAGGGACTTCCTGAAGCTATTCTGAGTTGTTTACCTTCCTGTTTAAGGAGCGTCCCTGCAGGATGGGACGGTTCTATCTCAGAAACCTACACAACAATGCATTGGAAATAAAGAACCAGCTCCTTCAAGTTGTCCGATCTCCACACATGTGCTGTAACACAACCCCACCCAATAAATAAAGTAATTTAAAAACTTTTAGTGAAATTTTACAAAGATTTAGTACACATATTCTAAAAAATTGGCCTAGCTGAGTGGAGGTGGGCTTGGGTTGTGTGATCCAGTAACCTACCTGGCAGACATGAAGATACTCCTCATCTTGCATCTCTTAATCTATCAGACTATTGAGACAATGGACTGCAAGAGAGGAGGATTTCTCTAGGAATCTCATGCTGGGAGAAAAAGTCCTGTGGGGGTGGGGCTCCATACTTCTAAAAGCTTGTCAGGTTACCTTAAATCATGAGACTGAAGCCCAGACAATGATGGGTCATCCAGAAGATGAACTTGGTGGTGGCGGTGGCATGGGGACACTGGTTTTCTTTGTCCCTCTTCCCAAGGTGGCTGCAATGAATAAATCTCCTTGCTTTTTTAAAATTATTATTATATTTGGCTGTTTTAATTGGCTTCTCAGGGATCTGTGGCCAAACTTCACTTCTTGGGTACAGACTGTGACCCCGAGTTTGATAACAATCCTAACACGCATGACTGAGGCGAACAAATCTTACAGAGAAATTAAGATACTTCTGGATTCAGCAGTAAGTCCAACCTAAACTGAACCCTGGAACGAAGGGAATTTACTGGCTTGTAAGAGAAAGTCCAAAGGTGTGTAGGCTTCAGGCCCAGACTAAACAGTGTTCTTATGACCACTGTGCTTGACCCCCTGCACCTGCTGGAGTTATTCTTATCTTGCCTTCTTCTCTCAGGGCTAGACAATGTCTGCTAACAGCAACCAAGGTAGAGGTCTCAAGAAAACAAAACAAAACAAAACACCCCCCAAACAACAACAACAACAACAACAACAACAACAACAACAACAACAACAACAACAAACAGAAGCCTGGGAAAGGGGAAAAAACCTTCTGCTCCCTTCCTGCAAACCCAGTTTTCTACCATTTCATCCCATTGGCAGGACCTTAAAAAAAGGTCCTAGGAAGCCTAGAAGTAGCTCCCCAACACAAGAATGGGTGAAGGATAAGTGGTGAGTCAGAAAGCATCAGGGAAGTGTCTGGCAGGTTCAGGAGACAGTGGGCAACCAGATGGAGTCGCCCTCTTAGGAGTGGTCTGAGATCAAGTTGGGAGGTGGCCAAATGTCTTACCCAGTGCATGATTCATAATCTAAATGAGGGTGGTTCTCAGGGCTGAAGTACCNAGTCAGGATTTGGGGTTGTCTCTGGGAAGGGGGCTGTAAGAGTTGGAGCATCTATGTAGTAGATGTATTCTGCAAAGTATTCTTGTGTGGAAAGGAGGGTGTGTGCTTGCTAGCCAGGGGGAAGCTGGGCTATGGCTGCTATTATTTTAGTATGTTAGTCTTCCTTCCTTCCTTCTTTCCTTCCCTCCCTTCCTCCCTCCCTTCCTCCCTCCCTCCTTCCTTCCACTTCCTCCCATCCTTCCTTCCGTCCTTCAATAGGGAGCCCAGGACAGTAGCACACTGGCTTAACTGGCACCCACAGACACACGCTGTCACTTCCCCTTAAGGCAGCCATGACTTCATACTCCACAATGATGGGAATTTGTGGTTTGTCTCTATCGTACAGCACAGAGGGGGGATGAAATGGCTAGCAGTTCATTTTGTCTAGCTAGCAGATAGTTTTGTCTGCCTATCAGCCTTCCTGTGGGAAACTGTCTCTACCTTTCTGGTTATTCTAAAAAAGGCTCAAATGACAGACACCCATACTTTGTTTTTTAATAAGACAATGTGACCTAAGGTAGCTGATGNTGGCTGGTCTGGTAGCAGGTGCCCTGGGGAGCAGCTCTGGAGGAAAAGCAGGTGTTCTCAGCCCGAATCGCCAGCACTGTACATCTGACCAATACGCTCTCGTATTCTGTGAACTGCCCCTGTTCCTTCTAAAAACCTTGCTTCATTGAAAGGAAAAAGTTCTGTCCCTGATAACCAAAAGCCTCCAATAGAGGCAATGTGGTTTAAAGGCTTAGTACTAAACTGTTCAGAGCTAAAAGACTTAAGTTGGGTCTTTCTTCTTAGTAGATAAAAATTATTTTAAATTCCCATCATCATCAGAGTTCAAGGACAGTGGTTCACTGCCTGGTACCCATGGACCATGCACAACCTCTAAAATCAGTGAGCTTGTATCACAGGAGATATGACTTCAAAGTACCTTAAGCATTTTTCTTTTTCATTTAACAAATNTAAAAATAATATACCAAGGATTTTTTCAGGGCAGCAATATTCTTCTGTCTGATTGTCATATTTCCCTATATTTATCAGTATTTTACATACTTTTTTTTTTGAGACAGCGACTTGCTAGATATCTTGGGCTGGCCTGGAACTCACTATGTAGCCCAGGCTGGCTTCAGCCTCCTGACTACCTTGAGTTTTTTCCATATATCTTACTGTTAGTTTGGGACTACGTAGCTGAAGAATATGGGCTGAACATTCGCAGAGGCATACACACGCAGTCCTAAGCACTGTGCTTACAAATCATTTATTCTTATTTCATACATTTGTTTTCAGCAAAAATGCATAGTTATATCATTTTCACAGATTTTTTTTTCATATTCAAGACAGGAGGAAACAAATGTCTCAGAAAACTAACATCATATTAGACCGTACAACAGAAATGAAAAGCAATTTGTCACATGCACAGAACTGACCAGAATAATGTNTGTTTCTACAGATGAGTTTGCCTCATTTTTCTGGAAATCTGCAATTATGACGAAGTAACGCTCTTCTGTCAGAATGGACTTGAATGGACCATGGANTTGAAACCATATTAGAGTCCAGGATGGAAGCTCTTCCGTCCTGAGGATGCCTCTCTAGCCAGCTAAGTCAGCTCTTTGGGTGAAGACTGGAGTGAGGGTGGCCTAAGAAGAATTAATTTAGCCAGCAGTGGAAAAAATTCTTTATGCCTACACTATTCTTTACTCTGCGCTGTCACCATTAAATGAGATTTAAAAACAACATGAAAGCTTTGTTTGGTCTGTTAAATCCCCCCTCTGCCTCTGCCCTCAAGAACGTGAAGACAGACAGCCCTTCAAGCAATGCCCTCATAAGGCAGATGGTTGAATGCCTAAATACACAGGGATTTAGTATGTTAGTCTTCCTTCCTTCCCTCCCTCCCTCCCTCTATCTCTCCCTCCTTCCTTCTGCTTCCTTCCATCCTTCCTTCCATCCTTCCTTCCATCCTTTAATAAGGACCCCTTTTAAGAATCGGCTGTCTTCAAGGCTGGATTTGTGGAAAGCAAAGGCTTCAAAGGTGCTTGGAATGGGTTGGGGAAGGCTGAAATGAAGATTCAAGTTCAGAGCTAGCATGTGCCTAAGCGAAAGGAAAAGCCGTCATAGAATCATCCCCAGCCCCCCAGAATGGAAAGCTTTCCTGTCTATGCAACAGTACATGGGCTCTCGGTTTCATGCAGACGAAACAAGCGCCCAGGCTGAGCATCCTGCTGGCTCTATGATTCGCCCTGGTGACGTGACACTCCATCCATGTGAAATGTGCCTCACATCCTTATCGCCTGGGTACTCAGGTGCTTGGTTAGGGTCATTTTCCTCATGGCCGCAGGAAAGTAAACCAAGGTGGCAGAGACAGGCCTTTGCCACTGAGCCTTCTCAGGAGAGGGAGGTCAGTGAAGTTTNGAACCAGAATTTTATGAAAGACTTTTAAGTTTAGCCTTGTTACACACCTAGAATCTATCTGATGCTTTTTTCTTTAAAAATGGTTATCTTTTTCTAAACTACACAATATTTACAGTTTGAAAAACCCAAGAGGCCTTCATCATTTGGGTAAGAGCTCAGAATGATTAAATGCCCAGACATAGATGAGGCTTTTGAAAAAGCCCTGGTTCTTATCCATGTGCTAAGGCCTGATTTTGTTTTGTTTAAACAAATTGCTATTACAAACCTTTGAAATATAAAATTAAAACACATCTTTAAAAATTTCCCCNCGAATTCTTTTATTTATTTATTTATTTTTTTTGCATCCAGCAAGTTAAAAAAGACTATCTTTTCTAAACAGACATGGAACCGAAAGAAGAGAAAGAAGCCGGTCCCAATTCTTCACCCAGAAACAGGGATTATTTACACGGTGTCCTATCTCGGTGTGGTGGTAAGNCATGAGAAGCAGGGTCTTTATGGCATGGCCGAGGAGCCAGCTGAAGACTGCTCCCAACTCTGCCTTGAGTACAAGTGTTTATTGCATATTTTGGGTGGAGCTGTAAGGCGTGGAGAAGGTGGCCTGCCACTTTTACACATTCCAGAATAAATCTGCACACTCAAGACACTGCCTTGAGAAATGTCACGTTCAGAACAAAAAACATTAAACCTTCCATATTACATTCAGAAGCATGACACGGGGTGGGAGCAGGTATTTCCAAAAGCTGGAAGAGCCCGCTGTCGTTCTGCACCAAGTAGGAACTGTGTATCGCTGCATACAGGTGTGTGCTTGGAGCTTTCTGAAGTCACACCCTGCCACCATTATTAGCTAAATGGGCATTTTGGGCCCTAACCTATAACTAAACTATCCAGTTCTGCAGCTTGCTCACAGACTGTGTAAGATGGTAAAACAAAACAAAGCAAATCCAAAAAAGGCCTACAAATTAGTGAGAAATTCACAAACCAGAAAAGCAACACATTTGTTCTCTGGGGAATGACAACAGAAATTTATGTTAGGTTTTCTTGGTTATTAAGGACTGATAATTGTTTTGTAATTAAGAAAAAACGATTGGCAATATCAGAGATCCCAACACTTCAATAGGAAGGCTCGTGGCCCCTCATAAAGGAATATCCTGTANGCCCGGTTTCAGCCATCCAATGCTTCCTTTCTCAGGGTGTCTGAGCTCGTTTGCTTTTGTCTGGCAATGCATTCAACAAATACTGGCAATCCTTCAAGAAAATGACTCAAAATGTGGCTCACAATTAGGCCCTAATGCCTTTTTGACCTGTGCCCTAATTTTATGGAAACAAATTAAGCCGCAGGATAAAAGTACTACTCAAAATATCCCATGGCACTCAGTGCTGTAGTCAAAAGCTACAGGATGTTGTTAAGATGCCAGATAGGATCCCTTGCCACCTGTTTGAGCACTGACACCCTTGGAATCCACATACTTTTCTAGGGACAACATTTAAAACCAGGTAACACTCTCCACAGTTGAGCTGTCCCGTACTGGCTGCGTGAATCCTATCCTGCTCAATCTTAACTACACCTTCTACCAACCGTGTGTGTGTGTGTGTGTGTGTGTGTGTGTGTGTGTGTGTGTGTGTGTGTGTGCGTGTGTGTGCGTGTATTTGATCATATATATGTGTACATATGATCCCTTCTTTTGATAAATTATTTCTTTTTTAAGATACTCTCTGAAAGTTACAACTAAAAGATCACAGAAGAGGAAGGAAAAGGCTGGGAACTTTTTGGAGATTTAAGCAGTTAAACTCACACCCGTGAGGGGTCTCGCTTTGACTTTGCCACATACATTATCTATGAAAGTCACTCAATTACACCTCATTTTAGGCACTTTGAATGGACCCCTCTCCAGAATGGCATGAATGCTATAATCCTTCCAGTAGCTCATCNTTAGTTGTGTCGTTACTGTGATAATAAACTTCAAGTTCTGTTCATATACACACTCTTCTTATACCTGAATCNTAAGTTAAAGTTTCAAGTTTTTTTTTTTTAACTTTAGGCTTAGGAATAGAGAAAAAAGTAAAAAGATACAGATAAATTACTGTGTTAATTAAAATAAGATTCTATCATACTGATCTTATACCAATGGGCGAAAAAGTCCAAACTTCTAACTCTGGTAATGTCTGAAATAACATGGATGGATGCATGGACCCTTGCTTAATGTCTTACATACAGTAGATGTTCTATAATCACTANAGAAAGTACATGAAGACCAGATGGATATCAGTCACAGGACCCTAACAGAGTCAGCAATGGCAAACCTAACAGATGAAGAATAAGATGATGAAAACCATTCCAGTGGCTGGGAACGTTTTAAGATTTCATAATCTAATTTTAAAGGTAGCCATCTCTTCTTTTGTTCTATTTCAAAATTCAATATTCAATTAGTGGGCTATATTTATCCANGATTATATACACTATATCCAATTAGCATCTGTATGTTTGACCATGTAACATAGTCCTGCAGACTACCAGACACAACTGAGCACACAACTATCCCTGCCTTCTAATAGCAGTTTGAAGACTGAATTGTCACTGTCAGCCAATGATAAAACCCTTGGAAAGTAACTTCTACCATACCTGTCTGCCATCACTTCATGCAGGTTAACTAGCTGAGGTATTTGAAGATAAAAAAAAAAAAAAAACCCTGGCTTATTGGTGTTAGCCCTCAGATTCATCAACAAATCAGAAACATTTACCGATTTGACATCCTTAGCAATGGTTCCCATACAAAAAGTAGCATGACACATTAGGCTAAGTGGTTTTCTGACTGCAAGCACTTACAGGCAGGTTTATGAATGGAAGTGGATGAAGGCCACTCTGGACAGTTGGGTAGCCCCATACTTTCTCCCCGGGTTATTTATGGAACGTGTATGGCCAGTGGAAAAAGACCATGTTTATTTTTATAAGCCAGTCGTGACATGAAGGAGCTGTACTTCCTCTCTCTGCGAAGGTCACCTTCCTCACCTGAGTGGCAAGAAGGGTAGGAAGAAAGGCTCTTCCCCTAACCAACTAAACCTTAGCTAGTCAGCCCTGAGACTAACCCATGGAGCAGCAGGCACAGTCATTTCCCAGGCACGACTCCAAGGGGCTGCTCCTGGAGATGCCACCTAGATTATGACTAACACGTGAAAGTAAAATGGATTTCAAAATATGCTTCAAAATTTGACTGCCAAATAGATTGTATGAAGATAGTGGAGTGAATTCTTATTTATAATTTGTCATATATTTCGAACTGTTAAATGCAATAAAACAAAACTGAATTTAATTGATGGCAAAATGGAGATCATGGAAAAGTATTTTTTGAAGAGTTTCATTCTGATGACTACATTACTCCTGAAATGTGTAATAAATAAGCCTGGTTAGCTACATGCAAATGGAGACTGAATAAATATTTGCTCTAAAACGGCATTATCTGCCTTAACAGAAGTAATATAATTCAGCCAGTAACATGTAGTTAAGCTCTCTGATCTTCATTGGTGTATGCGGTACGTATTTGCAAACAGGAAGGGAAGCTGACACCCTGTTTTCAATTAGAACGTCCTATTGCCAATGCTAGCGGCACATAAAGAGGGGGAAAGGAAGCCGGAGAAGGGAAAAGCCAGGAGGAGAGGGGAGGTCAATCCTCCTTCTCCCTGGAGGGTAGAGGGTGGGGAGACCTTTCCTGGGAAAGCGGGTCATCTCATTGGCTTATGCATCATAATCACTTGAAAATGATACCGGTATGATCTTATCCTCAAGTGGCCTCTGCTTAAAGACAAAGACACATAGCAAGAGGGGACCCGGAAGATCTCCAACCAAAGCCGTAAATGACAGATTTGGGGTTTTAGTTCCTGTCCTTTCAGTCACAGATTCTCTCAGATGTCTCTCTCTTGAAAGTTCTTTAAAAGTGTGTGTGTGTGTGTGTGTGTGTGTGTGTGTGTGT
>LZPO01044505.1:54467-74602 GCA_001675575.1 Neotoma lepida | reverse complement strand
AACAACAACAACAACAAAAAACCCTACAAAATATTCCTTAACCTGTTTCTCTAGTTTATGAATGAACATTCTTTGAGGCTCTACAAGAGGTAACAGTGACATGCAAGGAAGTGTATGTGGCTGTATCCTGGTCTCCACAGTTATCCTTGAACATAGGTGCTGAATTAAGAGTCGCTGAGGATTGGTGTCTGTGGTAAGTATGCATCAAAGGATGAGACACTGACACTCAGGGGTTGTGCAAACTGTATTTAAAATCCTGTTAAGAAGCCCTAAATTCAATACACACACAGGAATTTAACTTCTGAGTGCAAGTGAACACACACAGGGCATTGGTTCCTCCAGGGAATTGTGCCAAGATTCTCTATTTACAAATACAGTAGCAATTAAGAGCATAAACAAAACAGCTATCTTTCCAGGAGCACCATCCTACCAGTACTGAGGTTAACTGTTCAGGTACCTATGTGCTTGCCTTAAATGACATCACGAAGCCAAGAATCCCCTTTTACCATTGTGGTTGGCTCATAGCCAGAAGGACTTACCAAGAAGTGTGAGGCATATTTAAATACACTACCTCGGTGGTTTGTGATGAAGAGCTGCCATTTTAATGACAGTGTCTAACAACACTGGCCAATAGGATCATTGAAAGAGTCTGGGGGCATGTTCCTAACCTTTTGATGTGACTGCCAATCATTTCCATAGTCTGGATTCAAATGAGACTTTGGTGTTTAACTCAACAATTGTAGTCTTAACTCAAAATTTCAATAAGAAGTAACATGCTCCTAGTTTTCCTAATAGAACTAACTGCCTCACGTAATCCTGATTGCCTTTTAAATTTTAAGCGAGAATACATGCATCGCTGTCCTCTCTCCCACCCCTTGTGGCTGCACTAGGAACCTCAGCCACATTAGAGGGCTGACTCTTGCAGAAGCCATTTGCTCTGTACACCTCTAAACTATTTCTGGTCCCACTATAAACCGAAAACCCAGCCCATCTTCCTTCCCTTCTGTTCAACCATGATTTGCAGAAAAGTAGAGAAAGAATACGCTATTCTCCCAGTACAAGAAATGGTGTCTGAGGACCAGTCATTTGGGCAATGCTTCAAAAGGCACATTTATTTTAGTGGCAACTTAAATAAGTAGAGAGGAAAGAATCAGATTAAAAAAAAAGTGGGTAGGAATTGGAGATCTCTACAAACCACTGGAGCCTCACCAAGTCTAATCAGAGTCCCTAAGTAGTCATTCAGTTTTATCATGACACTCATAGGCCTTCAGAAAACACTGTTTAAAAATGTAGTCAAGAACTCTCAAGCAGCTTGTCCTAATGTCCAGTTCACGTGTGCAATGCAGAAGGCTGCAAAATCAGAACTATGTGACAAAGAAAACTCAGTGCATCTCACGGGCTTTGATAAATTATGAAAAAAAATCATTGTATATATTATCATTTAAATAACATCTGATAAACATTTTGAAATAATTAACTTGTGTTCACATTCCATGCATTGTCTAGCGGGTTAAGCCCTGGGTTTGTGTCTTTGTGCCCATTTCCCAACAAAGAAAGGTCCATTCTTTTGACAAATCCAAGCATTTCTGGACTGCAGTGGGAGCAGCCAGGGATCTGTGTTTATCCTCTTTACTGCATACCTGCCTTCGCTAGGGGACACAGAAGACTGTTAGAAAAGCCAACTGCTTGGAGTTCTATCTGTGATTTTCTTCATTGTCTTTGCAAAATCCCTGGATATCATAGACAATACCTAATTTTTCTTCCCAGAGGCCCTCTCTTCCTTCTGCTTCATCCCCATCTCCCTCTTCCAAAGGCCAGTGGACTGGGATCCTCAACTAGCCGCAGACCTTTCCCTTGTGGTCTGCAGCACCCTCCTCTAGCAAAGAAGGAAACACCAAAACTTGAAAACAAACCAACAGTAAACAACAGAAATTCCACGCAAACAGGTGGGCAAACCATAGCCTTCTCCTGGGCAGAGGCTCACTTTTTACTGCAGAAATCGGAGTTGTTCAGGAACTTCCTGATGACCAGGCCCAGGCAAACCACCAGCAGCAGCATGTAGCCCACTGTGCCGGAGAAGGTGGGCGCGGCAGGGGACGCCTGGAGGAACTGGCGCAGGCCCTCTTCCACGTAGTACACCTGGTCATAGATGCTGAGGAAGGTGAAGATGTGGAAGAGCTGGTGGCTATGGCCGATGATGTCGAAGAGACCCGGCTGGATGCGCTCCGGGATCTTGCTCACATTGAAAAAGGCAGCCACCACCAGCCAGAAGTAGCGGCGGTAGAAGTGCACAAAGAGCGTGGGGTTCTCGCCTCGGAGGTCGAAGAGCCAGCTCTCCAGCATAATGGGGCAGGCCATGCTGAGAGGCATGACGAAGACGAAGGTGCGCAGGGCGAACGGGTAGGAGCACCAGTCAGTGCGGCTCTTGCAGCAGGCCACGGTGCAGGCCACGGCCAGCACGAAGGCCACGGGCAGCACGAGAGCGCGGTAGGCCGCGATGAGGCGGGTGCAGTCCACGTGCCAGCCCAGGCGCTGCTGCACGTACGGCTGCATGACCCTGGCGTCCAGCAGGCTCAGGCTGGGCAGCAGGTAGTAGTAGTAGGCCACGGTGCTGCCAAAGCCGTAGTAGCTGATGGAAGCGTAGTCCAGGTAGAAGAAGACGGCACGCAGGCGCAGCGANAGGCAGCTGAACACGTGCGCTGTGCAGCTCATGGCGAAGGTCAGCAGCACTCCCGACGCATAGCACCACAGCGGCAGCAGCCAGGGGTGGTGGAAGGGCACATCGCTGCCGCCCAGGAAGAAGAGGCGGCAGAACTTGCTGAGGAACAGCAGCAGCGGGATGAAGTGCGTCCAGAAGTTGAGAGTCTCATTGGTGGGCTTCAGCACCGAGGCCAGGCACTCCTGCGCGGTGCACGGCAGCCGCCGGTAGCCGGACAGGATGAAGCACTCCACGAAGTCGTCGGGCACCTCGTCCCAGCGCAGCAGAGGCTTGGCGGCGCTCGCCGGCGGGCTCCGGGGGGCGGAGGCGGGGTGCGAGCGCCTGGAGGCCGGGGCTGGCGGCCCCTTGGCGCCCGCGCCCCGCTGCTGCAGGCGCCGCGGCATGGTGCCCCCGGGCTGGGCTAGGGCGCGCGCAAGGCCACCGCGGCGGCCGGCCGCCGTCGGAGCCTTTGTGCGCGCGCGCGCGCGCGGGACCGCGATCGCAGGTTGGCGCCGCGACCTCCGCTTGGGAGCCGGCTGCTCCGGGAGCTCAGCGCACCGGGAGGCAGCTGCGCCCGGCTTCCCGGCGGCGCCCTCGCCACGCTCGCGTGTGTCAGCGCGCGGCCGGCCGCGCTGCGGTGGCGGCGGTGGCGCGGCTGACTGCGGCGGCGGCGGCGGCGCGGCGGTGACTGGGCATCGTGCACGCGGGGCGGGCGGCGGGAGGCGGGATGAGCGCGAGGAGCTGGCGGGGGAAGGCGGTGCCGCGCAGGGCGGGGGCCCCCGGGGTTAGGGTGTCTGCACCGCGGCAGGGGATGGAGGTGTCCCCTGTCTCGCGTCGCCTACCATCCCCACCCCCTCCTCCTGTCTCTTATACACATCTAGATGTGTATAAGAGACAGGGGGTGAGCCGGGTGGGGCGGAGGGATGCTCTAACTGTAACCTGCCGAGGTGGTAGGGAGGGCACTGCGATACCCGCTTAGAGACGGCGTCCGGATCCGAGCCATGCGATTGTCAGACATCTCGTGCTGCCTTTCTGCCCTGCTCTCACCCGTGTGTGAGTGTGCGTGTATGTGTGTGTTTGTCTGTGTGTGTGTGTGTGTGTGTTCGCGCGCGTGCGCGAGTGTTGCCCTCCTACTCAATCCACGGCAAGCCTTAGTTTATCTCCTTTGCTCTAGCGGACCAATTCAGGTGCGTCACTATCCTCCTCTCGCTCTCTGTAGTGTCCAAAGGGACAGTCCCCAAACTGGTCTCCAGTTCAGCTCACCAACATGGGAGCCCCAGCTCACTCTTTTGTGTCTTTAACTAGGAATCACATGAGGAGCTCAGGGGCGCTGCTCAACAACAGATTTTGAAGAACAATTTAAGACGATAATGATGTGGGGCATTCAGCAAGCCTCTAAGGAGCAGAGGAATTTATTAAAAAGGGATTCCCAAGCAGAGCTGTTCAGGAGTCTCGGGAGGGCNTGGGCGAGGAGAGACTATAGGTGCCTTCTAGAAGGAACTTGAAAAGAGAGTTGAGACCTTTCCTAGAGATAAAGAGGCAATGGCTTGGATAAACCTATGCATAATTAACCAGGAGTACCTGGCAGGCTAGTTTGGGTTTCTTCAGGCAAGGGACCTGAAGAAAAGGAGACTTGAAGAGTTCAAAGGTTTGTGATGGGCAGTGGTGTAAAAATATCATACCCTAGGCTTCTAAGATGGGGTTTCCCTGTGACATTTAAGTGTTCACCATGTCCCATCTCCCAGGGACACCCTGGGGCATGGTTTCATCTGACCAGTGTCTTTTTACCCTGGTATCTGTAACATCTAAAAATTTAAGGAGTTAGGCACTAGATGCTTTATAGTTTTAAAGTATCTTAGATACTCATTACCCCATTTTGCAGGTAAGGAAATGAAGGCACCGTGACCATAATCAGCATGCTCAGATGATGAATCTGAACCCAGACAGGCTGCTTTTAGATTTCATGTGTGAAACCAGAACACCCAGTAACCACCTCCAGTCAGGAAGCTGGCTGGTAGGAAGGACCATCCCGCTTAGGAAAAGGCTGTCAGAATTCTTTTTAAAATGTATTTCATGTTCATTTTAAAATTGAAAAGTGACTTGCATCATTAAAGCACATGCTATAAGGAAGTTAAAGAAGATTTTTATAGAGGCACAACACTGATCTAAGTCATTATAACTAAACTGTCATTTCGTATTGTAAATGTTCAGAATTATTCAAGTCTTTTTTGAAGTTTCAATCTTCTCTCTGAAATAGTTTCCACTCATTGATTTAACAAACGCTTGCTCAACTAGGCCAAAGGTACACATTGGTCTTGTATCTTTCTGACCTATTACACATTTCTGGTTAGTGGGGATTGCAATGAATTAGGTTTTGTTGAAGTTATTTAGCTGGTATTTTTATTTCTTTTTCCCTTTTAGTGCTTTTCTTTTAAAAAAAAAGAGCTTTATTTTCCTTTAACACATGGAAAGAGACCTGTTGTGGGATATTTGTACACTGTGTGAAGATGTGTTTGCTGTGATTGGTGTAATAAAAAGCTGAATGGCCAATAGCTAGGCAGGAGGTATAGGCACAATTTCCCAGGGAGAGAAAGGACGAGGAGGAGACAATCTAGATTCAGGCAGATGCCAACCAGACTCAGAACAAGTCAGACACACAGAATGGGAAAGAAAGGTAAAAAGCCATGAGGCAAAGCGTAGATTAACACAAATGGGTTAATTTAAGTTATAAGAGCTAGTGGGACAAGCCTAAACTAAGGCTGAGCTTTCACAATTAATAAGTTGTTACGTGGGAGCTNATTGGTGGGATGGAGAAAGAATGGTTACAAACTACATTTTGCCTCGTGGCTTTTTACCTTTCTTTCCCATTCTGTATATCTGATTCATTCTGAGTCTTGGCGTCTCCCTGCACCTTGATTATCTCCTCCTCGTTCTTTCCCTGGGAAATCCCGCCTATAACCTCCTGCCTAGATATTGGCCATTCAGCTTTTTATTACACCAATCACAGCAATGCATCTTCACACAGTGTACAATATTCCACAACAGGGACCCATGCTAATTTGTAAAACTGATTAAGAGTCAAGCATTTAATTCAAGTGGAAGAATGCTAAATCCGAACCCCAGGCAAATCAGAAAAACAAAGTATTCATATTCTCTTTGTTTCCCCACAAATAGCCTAAGCTGTGGCCTGGAAAAGGTGTTGATCATATTACAATTCCCACATTTGCAATCCTTTGGTTGCATGAGCAGCTCACTTACATTATTGGGAGAAATTTCACATTTATTTCACAAATTTTTCTTTCACATGCAGAACTAGATTTGATTCTTTGTTTTTGTTTTTGAGATAGGCTCCCACTCTGTAGCTCTGTCTGGCCTTGAACTAGCTATGTAGACCAGGCTGGCCTTGAAATCATAGAGATTGACCTGTCTGCCTCTTGAGTGCTGGGATTAAAGAGGAGGGCTACCACACTTAGCCAGAACTAGATTTTTATAGATATAAATGCAATGCCATCAGAGCAGGTGGTGGACTGGCTGGGAGAAGAAGGGGGACCGGTGAGGGAGGAAGAGAGGAAGGTGTTACCAAAAAGAGGAAATGGGGTGAATATGAGCAAGGCACAGTGATACACATTTATGAAAATGTCACANTGGAACATTATTCTGCACATTAAAAAAATACTTTAAACAAAATAATTGGATGACTGTAAATGATTGTGCAGAATCTCTATGTAGGTAAATAGTATATATCTTTCTGATTAAGGCTGATAGAATTGGCCCGGTGTGATGATGCATGCCTTTAATCTCACTCAGCACTTGGGACCCGGAGGCAGGTGCATCTCTGAGTTCGAGGCCAGCCTGGTCTACAAAGCAAGTTCCAGGACAGCCNACACAGAGAAACCCTGTCTCAACCCCACCCCACCCCCAAAAGAAAGTGATAGAATTGACTCTAATGAAATACAGTGTTCTTTTACAAAGTTAGTATTTTGTAAAATCAAACAATGTTTTGTGACATTCTTTCTTTCAGAAAGTCTTATGACCACTGTCCTCCTTCCTTTCTTTCCTACTCCTAACCCCAGAGAAGGCACAAAAACCAACTGATGTAATGGGCAGGGTGACTGTGAGCATGGAACATGAGACACTCTTATGAAAATGTATACAAATCCCAAGAAGCACCTTTAAAACTATCAAAACAAGAAGAAACAGGTGCTACAGAAGGGAAGTGGCATTCATGAATGTTCTCTAGTGTACAGTCCAGACAGCTGTCCTTGCTGCCTGACAGGGCTGTGTAGAGAGGAACTAATGGGGTGGCAAAGCTTAGATGGTTTCATCATCAAACAAAGNAACAATGCAAGTTTTCCTTAATTACTAACAATCAATAGAGGATCTCTAATTCTTTTCTTGTTTGTTTGCTTGCTTTTTTGAAACAGGGTTTCTCTGTATAGCCCTGGCTGTCCTAGAACTTGCTTTGTNGACCACTCTGGCCTCAAACTCACAGAGATCCACCTGCCTCTGCCTCCTAGTGCTGGGATTAAAGGCGTGCGCCACCACCACCTGGCTGAGGTACTTCAATTCTTAAAATTGAAATGTGAAACCATTTCCCAAGTCCTGCACAAGCTGGGTTTTGTGTNTGGCCTCTGGTAATCTAACTGCTTCTTGTCAGTGAGAAGCATGCTCATATCACTGGGCTTGGCAATGCAGATAGAAGCAGTAGGCCAGCTGCCGTTCCAAGGGGTGTACCATAGATTAGGNACTCGAGGGAACCAGGCTCTTTGCAATATTCTTGATGGCCAGAAACCATCAGGGAAGACACTGGAAAGCCAATGCTGGCATTCAAAGATAGAAACCAACAAGGTCTCTGAAGACTGGAAAGTGGCTTTAGTTGGTGGTGAAAATACAGAAACTGTAAATCGGGTTGCTCTAAGTCTTTTAAATGAAACTATCTATAACAGCTGTAGTAAACCAGATGAATTCCTCTCCCAATATGATTTTCTTTGGTCGTATGTCTTTCTATTGAAATAAAATGAAACAACAAAAAATATTCTTCAACAAATTCAACCTGCAGAAAAGCAAGTCCATTTATGATATACCTATTTTCAGAGAGATTTTTCTTCTGTTCTGGGGTTTAAACCTAGGGCCTTGCACAGGCAAGGCAAGTGCTCTACCACAGAACTACATTTCCAGCCCTTTTAAAACATTTTATTTTGAGACGTAGTCTTAATTAACCAGGCTGTCTTTGAGCTCACTCTGTAAGCTCAGGCACGCCTTGAACTGTCTATACTTCTGCTCCAGCTTCTGGAATAGCTGTAATTTCAGGACTACATCACCAGGACTGGGAGAACCAATTTTGTTTTTTAGTGTCATTGTGGTCCTAAACCAACCAACTAAACAAAAAGCCACAGTGGACCTACCACTTCACTGCCCTCAAGAGTCTGCTTGAGAATCTGCTCGAACATTCAGGCTAAGCAGAGATGTTCCATTCTCTCCAAAATACAAATAGCTTTGCTGTGTTTTCAGCCAATCTCTTCCAGGCCAGAGAGTCACAATAGAATAATATCGTCTGAGCTCCCTAATGGCATAGAGAGTACCTGTGACAGCCTTTGGAGAAAGCATGGTGGGAAAGGCTGGATGGGTTTGCATCTAGAGAGGATTCATTAGTGGGTTGAGTTCTTATCTTGAGCTGTTGCTTCTAAGTTGGCAACAGGGTTATCTTTTGGGGAAAAAAAAGCTGAGGAAGAGAATATGGTGAGAATAGGTTCCCCTTTCAAGGTCAATGCCATTCTTCAACCTCAGCAAGTTCCTTCTCCCTTTCCCTATGGGTAGTCTCCAAACCAGGTGCACACAACAACTAATTAAGATGAAAAGTGTCCTAATGTCTGCACAAATGGGTCTCTTTATTTTCAGTGTCTGTACTGTGAGGATCTCATGATACACTTAGTATGCTCTGAGTATGTAAATACGGTAGGGCGTGGGGGAGGGGCAGCAGGGTAAGGAGAGAAATCAAAACCGTTTATTGACCTCTGCTCCACAATCCACTGTCCCTGTTTGTCCTATCTGCTTTCACACCCTTTCTTTCAGGATGAACTCCACCTTCCTCCCTCTAAGAAGGGCATTTAGGGGTCACAATCTGGGGTGTTTC
Organism: Neotoma lepida; assembly: GCA_001675575.1. NCBI lineage: Eukaryota > Metazoa > Chordata > Mammalia > Rodentia > Cricetidae > Neotoma > Neotoma lepida. The sequence goes on along the minus strand of LZPO01044505.1, from coordinate 65,771 downwards.
TCCAGTTCTGCCCTTTGTGTTTTCTGCCCAGAACCGGTGTTATCTTTCTACAAAGGCCTCATATTTATTTGTTGCATTGAACCCAGTTCCAAGTTACTCCCTGGGGAAGAGCCGACCATCGCCTGCTATTTTTTGCTTCTGGTACGGCCTGTTGGGTGGTTGCCATTTACTTAACTTGAGAAGCAGGCAAGTGTGGACCATAGATTACCAAGTTCCTCACTATTTATCTACAGGTCTTCTTAAAACATACTGCCTTGCATATGGTAAGCACCCCAACACATCACAACTGGGGGATGTTTTCCATGTTATGTAGGCACGAGTTTAAGGTTAAGACTTAGAATCTCAGAGTAGGGACACTATTTAATAGTTACAGCCATGTAGGCTGACTTCCCATCCATGGTAATTGTCTTGTTTACTGATCTACTATAGTCAGCTACTGCGAAGGGAGCTTTACATACACCTCTGATTCTCAGAACACCCTCTGCAAGGTGGATACATAATCCCCTTTTTGAGACAGAAAACAAGAGAGGCTCAGAGAAGTTAAGCAGCAGGTGGCAGAGCTGGAGTGAATCCTTATTTATCCCCTGCCCCTCATTCATGCCTCTACAAGGCAATGCCTCCTGAGAAATTGCTGCACGGTTAGTCTTGAACATTTTTGGTAAAGTGGCTTAACCTCTTTCATTTAAATTTTTTCGTCATTGTTACTGGAAAGCCTCGTTAATAATTACATGAGCACAACTGATGAGAAAAACATACTAGTGCATCTGGGCCTGAAGGTCAGCCATAAATGTTATTGGAGGGTACCCATTGGATTTGGCTAGAGAATCCCCAGAAGAATGATGTCAAACAAGGCATATGTGATGTGAAGGCTGACCTGGCACATTTAATATAAAGAACATCCTCCAAATGAATGAATTGTTGATCCCAGGGGTTGGCTGGACCCAGTACAGCTGAGAGAGGCGAGCAGAAGACTGTGATTTCACAGACGATCCTTACATTTGGCATAATATAATTGATTATAACAATTGATGAATGTAGGAAGGAAAGTATTCAGCCAAAATACCATCGTGTACCTAACATCAAAGCACCTCAGTTATCGGGCTGTTTGGCCTGCAAATTCGCTGTCAGTTCCATTCAGTTTTAAAATGCAATAGTAATCATTGTTATGGCTTCAGTATCTGTTGGAAATGTTTATGCTTATAATTGCCCAGGTGCCAATCACTAAAGAAAAGCGTATCACACTCTATACGTATCGATTTCTTGATTGTGTACCAGTGATCTCACATTCATCTTGGGCCCCATGTGCAAACCACAAGCATTTGGGGTCACCCTTGAAGCTCCTCTGCACACTTGGCATTTCTACGCAGGGAACAAGAAACACCTTTTTTTCTTTCTTTCTAGGAACCTATGTTTTTCCCATGATCACTCACTGGTCTATGTCCTTGGAGCTATGTGCTCTCTCTCTGGAAAGTCTATGATCAAATAAATGCTAGAGGGTTTTAGTGTGTGTGTGTGTGTGTGTGTGTGTGTGTGTGTGTGTGTGTGTGTGTGTGTGTGCTATTTGTTTGTTTGTTGCTGGTTTGGAACTTTCAGCTTCCCTCCTGCCTCTACCTTCCAACTGCTGGGGTTACAAGTGGGTACCCCTGTCACAACAGTATATTTTGTTTTGTTATAGTCTTTTTTTTTCAGACAGCATTTTATGTAGCCCAGGTGGATTTCTTTTTTTTTTTTGAGACTGCGTTTCTCTGTGAAACAGCCCTGGCTGTCCTGGAACTTGATTTATAGACCAGGCTGGCCTTGAACTCACAGAGATCCACCAGCCTCTGCCTCCCAAGTGTTGAGATCACAGATGTGTGCCACCACACCCAACTATTTTGTTGCATTCTCTATCCCTGCCTTGTCCTTCTGGCATCTCCCATCCCTCTTTCCTTCCTGCTCCTCTTCATCCACCAAGTCTCAACTCTAGCTGCCCCAATGTTACGCACACTTAATTCCCTGTCTAGAGACACTTCTGAATGCTGGGATGGGTTATTTGCTGGGTCCATATTGAGCATTTTTAGCATCCCTGGCACGAATAAGCATCATTGTGTTCAAAGCCAGTGGTGGGAAGTCAGGGTGTGGAAGAGCAGAGAAACGGAATGGAGCACAGCATCCACCTTGTTTTCAGCGGTATGGAAAGGGTCCCAGCATGTTTTAACACAGCTATTCTAAGATGACTTTCCTAGGTCCACTGTTTTAAAATCAGGAAAATTTCAGCATCAACCTAAGTACCCTTAATCTTTGGACGCTTTTCTAAATGATGCCCTGAAGGGGCTGGAGAGATGGTTTAACAGGTATAGGCACTTTCTGACAAGGTTGATGGTCTGAGTTCAGTCCCTGAAACCCGCACGACAGAAGGAGAGAACTGGCTCCTGCAGTTGTCCTCTGACCTCGACATGTGGGTCTGTCACACAACCAAGTGCCAAAATAAATAAATCTAAAAAAAAAACACAACAAACCTTCACTCATCTCTGACCCTAGCCTCTCATGGGGGTAAAGGCTGGGGTGAGGGTCTGAACTGTGTAAACCTCAGAGACCTGAATTGTCCATACTCACTCAAGAGAACTGTCAGTTCTGGAGAACTGGCTTCCTTTTCCTAGTGTCTGCCCACCTGTGCTGGACATACAACCACCAGGCTCACTCACTTGTAATTAATAAATGGATCTGGAAGCTGGCGAGCGGGCCTTCCTTTCTTTCCTACTTGACCTAGCATGAATGGCCATCTGTGCATTTTTCAGACTTCCTGATTGCACTAACCTTGTTTACGGAGGATGCTTGGGAGGGAAGCAGAGGGGGAATAGCATGGTTCCATGGGCTCCTAGTCACTCCTGTATTCCCAGCTCTAGAGAGCACTGGGAACTTAGAGCATCTCAGACAAGACACTCAGCAACGGACACATTTTACAGCCACTTAGGGGAGACAAAGGACTATGGGGCTGGTGGATGCAAACAGCACAGTGCATTATGTTCTCAAATTACTTTTCAGTTTTGGCTACCAAAAAATACCGAAGCTACATCTTAGGGTTTTTTTTTCTTTTAGATTTATTTTATGTATACAAGTATTTTGCTTGCATATATACCTATGTACCACATGTGTGCCTGGTGCCTGAGGGGGTCGGAGAGGTCATCGGATTCCCTGGTACTGGAGTTATGGATGGCTGTGAGCTGGCATATAGGTGATGGAAATCAAGCCCATGTCCTCTGTAAGAACAAGTGCTTTTAACTGCTGAGTTGTCTTTCCAGCCCCATTTTAAGGTATTTGAAACAAATCAGAAATAGTCTCATACAAAGAAAGGAAATCTCATGAAAAAAAGAGTGAGAAATATCTGATTTACTTGTTTTTGTAATTAAAAATATTCAATATACTATTATTTTACACTTGTCCTGGGCCATGTTGACTTTGCTGTGTCGAATGTCTTGCTGTGGGGAAGACTAGTATTAAGTACAGATACTAACAGTGAAGGGCTAAGTCAGGGAGGAGAACTTTTCTCTATGTGAATCAGATATGGAAATGGCCAGCCACAAGCTTCCATACGGAGTGTTATTGTCATCAAAACTGATATGATTTTAAAATCCTGCTGCTGCCTCTTTGTTGATGGTGTCCTGTTAACGGTTCATGGAGAAGGGACTGAGGGGTGGGGGGCTTTGAATTCTGTCCGGTGTAGTTGGTAGTGCTCGGTTTGAGAGAAAAAAGGATTTTGAAAGACTGGGATGGCTGATTTCCACTCTCCCTCCTTCTTCTTTCTGGCTGTATCAGCCTTCCTATGGTTCCTCTAGGTCACCAATGTGTGTCAGTAGGAAAGGCTCCCTGTGGCTGTGCCCAAGCTGTCCCCTGCCCAGTGGCCCAGGGGAGGAAGAGAGGTCTTATCTACAGAGTCAGCCATGCTCTGCCACCAGGTCCTGAGCCAAGCATGTGCTCTCTGCTCTGGAAAGGAGGGGCCTTTTTCTTAGTTCACTCATGAGCTGTGAGCTGCCCCAGGGCCCTTGCACGTGGTTCACGCTCTATCTCTCTGCCTCACATGCTTTTCTTCCAGTCTCTCCCCATTCAGTCTCGGCTTGGCATCACCCATGCTTTCACTATGGGGTGTGATATGTTTTTATTCACTTTCTTTCTGGTCTGATGAAATGTAAGATCTATAAAGGCAGGAGCTTTGCTCAGTGGTCTTTCTCCAGTGCCTGGTGCACAGTGAGCACCTGATGAACACATCCATGAGCCAATGAGATGGCTCAGAAGGTCAAGGTACTCGTCATCAAGCTTAACAACCTGAGTTTGATCCCCAGATGCTCAAGTGTGAGCATGCATGTGCATGCACAAACACACACACACACAATGAAATACAATTATTTAAAGCTCTTCCAAATGCTTCCTAAACCCAGAGCCTACGCTCAGCTCGGAGTATTTGTATCGACAGTGATCTGGCATAGTCTCCACAACGCAGACCTGCTAAACCAAAAATAGAAAACACAAAAGCTGTTGGCTGTGAACCTCAGAGACTAGGGCAGTGGTTTCTGCTCTTCACCCGTCACCTCAAAGACCAGAACAGTGGTTCCTCTCTTCACCATCAATCACTTGGGGACCTTAAAAAAAAAACAAAACAAGGAAAAATCGAAAGAAAGCGATGCCTGCCACATCCTCTACCCCCACTCAGCTGAGCTTCTAGAACAAGGCGTGTCAACATGCTAGACTGGTAATTTATCTGGAGAGAAACGACATAGAACATAGAACATTTTGGTAGAAAGAGTCATAGGGTTTTAATTTGAATTTTAAAGGTCAATTCGAACAAAGTAGTTTGTATCAAAGGGAATTCTTGAAATCTCTTCTATTAATAGCATCATTTAGCATCCCTACCGTTCAGCAGAGTTGCACTGTGTTCTCACCTTTCCAGAAATACAATAAATGTCGGTGCAGATACAGTATCATATGAAAAATCTACACGCTTTGCCTGTGGCCTGAGCCTTTAGCGTTACCGTCCTCCTCAAGGAAGCTAGCTTTAAACACTAGGAATTGCAAACGTGGAATGAGCCTCTTAAGACCACTGTGCAATGAAGTTGGGCCCTGGTAAAGCACGGCCAAGCATTCAAACACAGAGAGAAACTTTGGCTTATGTGGAAGCCATGTTCACCTCTTGCACTGACAGTTGGTGTGGCCGGCTACAGGGATGCACACATGGCCCAGTGGGAAAACCCTGTTTGGGAAAAGGTTAGAGGGAGCAGCCAGACCTCAGCTGCAAGCAGGCTTATTGAGTGTGTTCTTCTCTGATGCTGATAGACATAGTGCTTTCTTCAGGGGCCAGGTGACCTGACAGTCTCCCCAGGAGCACCGATGCTGAAAGTGAGTCCCCGAGTCCTGTCTGGAACCCAGAGCTCAGGAAGAAACGAGCTCTGAGGAATGAGGCTCTGAGAAAGGTGGTGTGTGGAAGATCTGAGCTGTGGAAGACAAGTAAGATGGCATTATGCTTCATTGAGGTTGGATTTCCTTTCTCCTGGTGTGTCAGCAATAAACTTAGATAGTCTTGTATTTGTAAGAGCTTGTATTTGTGTGTTTTAGTGTGGTGACATGGAGGTCGCAGCTGGTAACAGCACCTGGGCAAAGAATAGTTTATGCCTTGTTGCCTGACCTTTTCAGAAGCATTGTTCCTAAGATCATGGTTCCTCTCTGTGTTCTGCATGTTTTCTGTTGTGGCAGAGTCTATGATAATATTATTTAGTCTTGAGTGCAAAATGTATTCCCTCCTTCCATCTGTAAATCCAACCTCCCAATGTAGGTGAATCTAACTTCCTGTGGACCAGTCCCGCAGCTCGGCCACAAACATTTCACCTTACTTTCCCCAGAGCTGCCCTGTGAAAAGGTATGGCAGAGGAGAGAGGAGTCCTGTGCTTGCTTCTTCATGTGATAGCTGGGGACCACACTTGGTCCCTTCTTCTCTTCATAAATGACTAACAGCCTCCACGTGCATTGAACAGGGAACCAAGACAGCATGGCAGTGGTCCCTGGATGCAATGGGGAGCCCTGTAGCCTGCTTCCTCAACCTCTTCCATTCCTTTCTGCTGGGCAGCTCCTCACAAAGTCTAGAGGTGTGAAGAGTGAACTCAAGATCACACAGCTGCACTTCTGACCATCGTCCTGGTTTTCTTGGAGACTACCTGGGTGTGCAGTGAGTTGGGGTTCAAAGAACCTTAGCTTTCTAGTCAGGCTGGCCTGGGCTTGAAGTCTGGATTTGTCATGGACTAGACATATAACGTTGTGAAAGTTGTCTAACCTCTTTTACCATGTGGTAAAAACCCTGTAGGGGTCTCATGAAGACTGACACGTGAACTATGCCAACCACAGAAGGGTACCAGTGAGAGGAAGACAGTTCTATTACTCCAGTGCCCCCTTTAAGCAACAAGAAGCCTGGGTACTGTATTGTGAAATAGGAGCTTAAGATGGTGCCCTTCCCAGGACATTCGTCTTTTAGTAGGTATGCCTGAACATGAAAAGTCATTGAGATTGACAGGGATGAACCCCTGGCAGTGGGTGGACATTGGGCAGCCAGTTCACTGCAGGGGAAAAGATTAAGTGTTGGGGAAGCTCAACTGGCAGTTTCTGGGAGGAAGCCACTCAGAAAGGAGATGCCCTGCCTGGGTACCAGCAGTCAGCCTGCTTGGGGAGGACGTCCATCCTGGAGAAACCCTGGCTGCATCTGTGAAAGAGAGAGAGATGGAGGCAGCAACTGGAATGTGGGGACAAGAAACCAGGTTTGATGTGAACAGCTCCCCTCGGTGTGATATGGAGGAGGTGTGTCTTAGTTACGGTTACTATTGCTGTGATGAAACACTGTGACTGAAGAAACGGAGAGGAAAGGTTTTATTTGGCTTTCACTTCCACTGCACTGTTCATCACCGAAGGAAGTCACAAGAATTCAAATAGGGTAGAAACCTGAAAGCAGGAGCTGATGCAGAAGCCATGGAGGGGTGCTGCTTACTGGCTTGCTCCCATGCTTTGTTCAGCCCAGGGGTGGCACCACTGTCTCAGGGTTTCTGTTGCTGTGAAGAGATACCATGACCATGGCAACTCGTATAAAGGAAAAACATTTAATTGGGGTACATTTTCAGAGGTTTAGACCATTGTCATGATGGTGCAACATAGTGGTGTGCAGGCAGATGTGCTGGAGAAGGAGCTGAAAGTCCTGTATCTTGACTGACAGGCAACAGGAAGTGGTCTGAGACACTGGGTGTGGCTTGAGCATATATGAGACCTCAAAACCCACTCCCATAGTGATACACTTCCTTCAACAAGGCCATATCTATTCCAACAAAGCCACACCTCCTAATAGTGCCACTCCGCATGAGCTTATGGGGGCCAATTATATTCAAACCACTACAACCCCCCACCATGTGCTGGGCCGTCCCCCATCAATCACTAATTAAGAAAACGCCTTACAGCTGGGCCTTATGGAGTCATTTTCTCAATTGAGGTTTCCTCCTTCTAGATGACTCTAGTTTGTGTCAAGTTGACACAAAACTGGCNAGGACAAGGTGACAGGCCACAGAACCTAGAAAACTGGAGCTGGGCACAGACTGACAACTCCATCATGAAGGAGGCAACTTCTGTTCTTCCCTTTATGTCTGTAAGAATAGAGCTCATCAAGATGTCAGTTGTCACTTGTTCTAATTTGCATAAAAGGGTGTCAGTTTTGTTCAAGGAAAGAATTTCTAGGGAAAGACAGCTAATTACTTCCTAAACCATTGGCCATATTCACAATTCTCTTTAAGTCGTTTTTAATCAAACTAAAGCTGTTCCATGCATTTACTATCCCTGTGTGAATTCCATCCATGTTCTGGTTTTAATGGCACTGTTGCCTCAGAGGAGCAGCACGTGTTCTTTTCACTGAGAGTGTCTCTGTGACATTCCATCCCATCACAATGGCTCACCAACTGGGAGTGCTTGATAGGCAGAGAATTATGATGGGCCATTTAAAATTTTTCATTTGTTTACTTCCTGTAAATTCCCAAGAATAGAATAAGAAAGTGAAATATGTGAACAGTAGGTGGCTCCTGTTTTAACAAATTTCTTAAGAAAATTAAAACCAAATCCAAAACTCTAGATGTTTCCCTTCACCCCTCCGTCAACGTAAAGGTTGTGCCGAGCTCTCCCTGCTTATCCCATAGGGATTCCCAAATGTGTGGAGACCTCTGCCTGGGACCCTGGATTCACACCAGTGTGTGCATGCAGTCTGGGGCAAGGCCCACCTAAAGGCAGCTAATGCATGCTGGCCTCAGCCCTAGAGAAAGGGCAGAGAGGAAATTCAACTTCTCCCTGCTTAAGAAAAGAAAAATATGCAGAAAAGGTGTCAGGGGGAACAGAGTTGGACTGCATTAATAGATATAGACTCTAACATCATAAAATCTTTCGATTTAAAAACAAAAACAATGATTTCTGCAGTCAAGTGTTAAGATGGTTGTGCATTTACCAATTAATTGTACTTTGTTGCAGCAAAGGACTGTGGTGAGTTTACTCACAATTTCTATGCAATACTGTCTATATTCAATTAGTCCCCAAGGTCCTAAGGGCAGGCACCAGCCTAGCATACTGCCACTCTGTTCCTGTCACCTGGTACCTCACGTCACAGGAGCCCAATATAGGTCAAATTCATAAATGAATGAACATGTTCCTAGAAATAGGAAACTTTCCACAAATGAGGCAGCTCGGTTCTGCATTTACACAGGGATTTCCAAGCAATATGTATAGCTTTTAAAAAAAAATTTTACAGCAACAATCCAGAAGACTTTTGAGGTGATATCAGTCATGCCCCTTGATGCAAAGGCCAGCAAGAACCAAAGAAAATGAATCCTTAGTTACAAGAATTCTTAAGAAACAAAGCTTAATCAGTAATTTTCTGAGAGTCCTAGGATTGTTTTTGAATTCCATTGGTGCCCTTCTCTGGCTGAAGGAAAGAGACACGGTGAGTCAGCATGCAACCTGCCCTATCATAAATGGTTTCCATGCATTAATCATCAGACAGCATGCAGGGCTCCACCCATTCTTACTTTCCATCTTCAACACGGCGTTTCACAAATTCAAAAAGAATGCAGAAAAATGTTTTCAAAAACCTGAATAGGATTTTCCCACGTCCAGTCCCAGCTGGCTGTTGTTAGCATGTAGCTTCTGGTTTTCTTGATATTTCATTTGTGTATTTAGCCTTTTTCTCCTCTAATTCTTTTAGTATATGTTTTTGGCTTACATGTTCTGGCTTGAAGTTATGTCATTTGCTGCCACTGGATTGCATTCACTTGTTTTATTGAGAATTGTTTACATGTGCTTTCTTAACAGACAGCATTTTGTCGTTTTGTAGCTGTGTATTTTGTAGTAGATTTTTGTGGCTTTAAGAACATGGTGGAATCACACAGAGAATTAAAAAGAGGCTCAACTTTTCCCAAGGTCAGAATGGCCGAGGTGCATCGATGACCACACAGTGCGTGTTCCACAACTGTGTACTCCACTGCATTGGAAATACAACAGTGTCCACAATATTGTTACAAACTTAAAAGCAAAAGTTATGTGATTGTGACACTAGATTAAATACCACAACAATAACAACAACAACTAATAATCGCCTGGGTATGGTGGCATAGGCCTGTAACCCCAGCACTAGAGAGGCAAAGATAGGGGGACTGCAAGTTTGAGGCCAGCCGAGTCCACATACATGTTCTAGACCAGCCAGACCTAAACAGTGAGGCATTGTTTTAAAAGAACCCAAACCAGATAAACAAAAATAAACAAACAAACAAATCAACCAATAAGTAGTCGCCCTTCTCCCCATTTGGGAAATTGAACCTAGGGATTCCGAATGCTCTATCATTGAGCTCTGAATCAAACCTATTAATCATAATAAATTCTAAGTACAATAGGAGCACAAGGAAGCTATCTAAAGCCAACAATGACTGGTTTACAAGCAGCAGTGTCATTTTACAGAGTGAAAACTTCAGGCTGCTGTCAAGATGAGCAGGACAAGGTGGTGCTACACTCAGTGCTGTTGTACAGTTGTTTCAGATGGCTTTTAAAGAAAGTAGTAACATCCTCTGTCTAAAAATTTAACAACTGGAAAAGGGAGCAAGCCTTTGCAGTATACTTTAAAAAAGCAAAACTCTGTTAAACATCTGGAAGCCAGTTATGGTGACACAAGCCTATGATCTAGCCCTCAGGAGCTGAGACAGGAGAACTGTGATTTTTGAGGCCAACTTGGGCTATGCAGTGAGTTCCAGGCCAACCTGGGCTACACAGTGAAACTCTAAAAAAAACAGAGGTTAGGCTCATGGCAAGACAAATACACACGAACCATCAGCTTTCCTTCTGTAATTTTGTAATATATATGTGAACATATTCTGTTCACAAAAGTGATAACAGAATATTCATGTAAGAGTACAAAGAATTAGAGAAATGTCTTAACATTTTATCAAAGAATCTAAATAAGTGGACATTGTATCATGTAACTGAAAAGAGAGATTGATATATAAATTTCAACTTTTTTCCCCCACCACCTCCTAAATGTCAATTCTTAACAAATGTAGGCATACTTAATGCAATCCAAATCAAAATGCACAGGCTTGTTTTCTTTGGAACTGGACCAATGATTTGAATGTTTGCATAGAATAAACATCCAAAATTTATGAATTTATTGATGGTTTTGCCATGGACTTGCCTTATCAAAGCGGAAACAAAGCTTACCCTGAAACTATAAAATGAAAAGAGCATTGCAGTGGTCCAAATGCAGTGGAATCCAGAGACAAAGTGATTGCATTTGGGAGCTTGAAATCTGGGGGCTGGGAATGTAGCTCCACACTTGTATGACACCCTGTGATCCTTAATACCAAACACACACACACACAGACACACACACACACACAGACACACACACATATACACACACATACACATACACACACACACATGAACACCACTCACACATACATACACATACACACATACACACACACATACACACACATACATACACACACACATACACACACATACACACACATACACATACACACACATACATACACACACACATACACACACATACATACACACACACACACATGCACACCACTCACACACACAGACACATGCACACATACACACACACATACACACACACATACATACACACACACACACACGCACACCACTCACACACACAGACACATACACACATACATACACACATACATACACACACATACACATACACACATACACACACATACACATACACATACA
>LZPO01044505.1:25657-36273 GCA_001675575.1 Neotoma lepida | reverse complement strand
GCACCAGTTCAAGAATATCCCTGAGAATCGATGAATGCATATCAACACATAGGAAACAGTAATCACTTCCCATTATCTAGCTATTTAAATGAGGCTTTTGTTATTTGAAACAGTGACATATCCAAAATAAACAGTGAAAAGGATCTGCAATGAAAGAGTGAATGTCCCACCACCCCTGAGCCCCAGAATCTTGTTTTCTTCCCTAATGACAAGTAGAGTTGCCTTCACAAATATACCTGTTACATTACATCAGGTAATCTGTTGTGTAACAAATTACCCAGAATTTTATTAGTGCCAAACAACAAGCTTTTTTTTTTTTTTTTTAGCCTTCCATTCTCCCTGCTTCAGAGCTGAGCTGGCTCTTGTGAGGACTTCCTGAGGCAGGCTGACGTCAGGCTGCCAGCTGGTGCAGGTCCTCTGTAGGTCTGCTGAGACCCCTGCTGGCAGGGCAAAGCTCCTCACTGGGTATTGGACAGGCAGCTTCATTTCGTCTCTGGCTCTTAGCCGGAGCCTTCCTTCAGGTTTTTGTTACATGAGCTTCTCAATAGGAGCACAGGAACTGGCTTCATGAGAGAGAGAAAGGGAGAGAGAGAGAGAGAGAGAGAGAGAGAGAGAGAGCGAGAGAGAGAGAGAGAGAGAGAGAGAGCGCCAAGGGATTTTTTTTAACCTCATCTTGGAAGGACAGCCTGTCACTGTTGTTAGGGTCCGTTTGTTAGAGGCAAGTCATCAGGTTGAAGCACCAGTCAAGGGAAGGGAATCAAATGAGGGCTGATCTAGCTTGGAGGCCATCGGGGCCACCTGCCACATGTGTACTGTATTTTATCTACACATGCATTTTAAAGTGCATGTCCACTTCCACACTTTTCCTCATGCGGCTGCACAGTTTCCATGTCGTTTGTTCAGGAAGACCCCTCACTGTAACACTGCCATGGCATCTCAAGCTCATTCCATACAGCAGTCTTTGGATGTGTGGCCATAATGGAAAGTCCCATATTGGCAGGCTTTGGGTTGTTGGCCACACAGTGGCTTCTCAGCATGTGTGTTACATNTTGATAGCTACAGCCAAATTGCCAGTAGGGTGAGGTTGAACCAAACTGCAAACCTGAAGCAAGGACTGTCGGCTTTATCCACAGCATCTCTCTACAGATTCCAATGACATGGGAAAAGTGAAAAACTAAAACTCAAAGCTTCTAGATTGGACAAACTGGAGCACCAATTTTTTTATTAGCTAAAAGAGGAGCGNGACTCTGCTATTCGTTTAATTGGATCTGGATTTACCCAGGTATTTTTTTCCTATTATTCAAGTAAGAGCTACAAATGGTGGCTCACATCTGCAATCTCAGCAGGTAGGAGGCTGGGGGGGGTGGTTTAAGGCTACACAGTGAGATGCTATCTCAAAGTAATAATAATGATGATGATGATGATGATGATGATGATGATGATGACAGAAAATAAAGAACACACACAGATAATAATAGTAAGGATCCTTCAGTGCAAGCCTTGGTGTGCCTGGTGATCCTTCTGGTTCCAGTAACCATAACCTGAGATAACATTTCTTACTGAGGTTGCTGGCTTTCTTAGGGGTACTCCATAGTCAGCTTATTAGATTCAAACTTCATGGGATGTGGCGCTAGATGCTATCAAACCGAGTTGAAACTGAATATTTACTTTGGAAATGTTGCATCTTTGGCCATTTTTGTTTTTCCTCCTGATCTTTGAGGCATGGAAAGACAGAGGCTGCCAGGTAGAGGCTGCAGGGTGGATGCCTCAGATCCTCCAACTGTCCTTCGTGTTTCAGAGCTTTTTCTACAACCAGTCAGCTTCTCTGTGTGTGTCACATGGAGAAGTGATTGTTAGCTGTTCCATCGCTAAACTCTCCCAGAGGTTAAAAAAGCATTTTGTACCTCAAATTAAAATGGAATTGGTTGTTCTGTACCTTCAGGAACACGGAGGGAACGTTTGCTCTTTGTGAGCTGTTCCTGTGGCCTCCTGTGTTGTGTTCTTCTTCCACAGGGTGACTTTAATTCCTCACTCTTTTTTCACAGGAGTCCCTTTTCAAGTGCATGGTCATNCTGACACCTCTAAACATGCTTCCAAGATCCAAAAAGGTGTGGAGTACAAGGACTCACATGGTAGCAGGCTTTTTGTGGGTCTCCTTATGATGGTAAGACTTAGTTACTGTTCTGTCACTGATTTGAAACAGTTTACTGGGGACTTAACAGTTTCAGAGGGAGAGTCCATGACCGTCATGGCAGGGAGCATGGCTACAGCCTGCCAGCCATGATCCTGAAGCAGTAGCTGAGAGCTTATATCTTGAGACAACAACTACCAGAGAGAGAGGAGGGAGTGAAGGACATGGGGGTGGGCGATGGGGTGGGAACACAGAAAGGAGAGAGAGAGATAGACTCTGCCATTTATACAGTATAACATGGATGGACCTTGAGGGCATTCTGCTAAGTAAAATAAGCCAATCATCAAAGAACAGAAATTGCCAAGTGTGGTAGCCCAAACCTGTAGTTTTTGCATAAGGAGCTGAGACAGNAGGATTGTGCAAAATTTGAGACCAGCTTAGGCTAAAGAGTAAGAGTCTTTCTCCAAAAAAAAAAACCAAAAAGACAGATATTGTAAGAATCCACTTACATGTGGTATCTACAGTGATTGTGTGGACACCAAGGCTAAGCAGTGGCTGCCAGGGGCTGATGGGAAGGGGGAATGGGAGCTTGGTTTTAATTGGCTAATTTTTATTATTATGTCCTTGCATGCCATAGTGCATATGTAGAGGTCAGAGGGCAGCTCTCAGGAGCTGATTCCACTGTGAATTCCAGGGATCCATCTCAGATCACTGGTACTTTTACCCACTGAGCTACCTTGCTGGCTTATTATTTTTTTAAACATGGTATCTTGCTATGCTGCCAGGCTGCTCTCAGGCTCCTTGGTGTAGGAATTCCTCCTGGCTCAGCAACTCAGGTAGCTGGGCCTCCAGGTGGACACCATAGCACCTTACCATGGTTATCACTGAGTGGGTAAAGAGGAGAGAAAGGTCTAGAGATGAGTAGTGGTGATGGCTACACAACAGTATGGATGTGCTCAAGGCCACTTAGTTAAAATGAGGGGTTCAAACCCCAGAATCCATATCACGCAACTCACAGGAGACTGAGCATCTCCACAGACACCTGCACTAGCACGCACATACACATANATTTACATGAAATTGGAAATTTAAAAAANATTAGAAAAGCCAAGTTAAAATGATAACTTCTNTTATGTGNTTTCACCACAATCAAGTTAAACCTTACCGCTCCCAATAGCATCTCTACACATAGAACGAATGTCTGCCGTTTGTCTGATACCTGTTTTTCATCGTCTATGGTTAATTTTGGCTCACCACCTCTTCCCATCCTTAAGTCTTTGTTTATTCCACAGAGAACCTTTTGGATACATTTATACCATGGAGGACTGCTTCCTTGGACGTAAACAGACTGAAAATGGGCAACTAACCTGATTTCAGAAACTTACTTTGTGTAGGGGTGGGAATGAGAAAATGAGGGCTGGCAGCTCTAAGGCAGTCGTCTCCTCCCGTAGCCACTCCTTACTCAGTAAACAGCCTGCTACCCTGCTGGAGTAGTAGTCAAGACTTGGAAGAGGGCCCACTGCTGGGGGACCCCTTGTGTTCTCTCACACAGCTCTGCTACGCTGACTAGTTTATAGACTTTTCTAAATGGACACCTATTACATTGTGGTTTTCATTCTCCCTTCTTTCCTTGAAAATCACATCTGACCTCCCCTCTGAGTTATTTTCCTTTAAGCACATTTTCTACCCTCAGAGCAGACCCAGTTACTCAATGAAGGCTTGGCCAACAAGGACAGGACATTAGAAAGATTCAGACTTATGATGAGCATGTCAAGAACATCAGGCTCTCTCAGAGGTTCCTGGTGTCTTCACAGGAACTTTGGCGGGCTGCTGAATGTGGTGGTTGGTGTCCGCCTTTAATCCCAGTGCTCAGGAGACAGTCAAGATCTTTGTGAGTTCAAGGCCATCCTGGTCTATATAGTGAGCCTCCATTTTATAAAAGAAAGCAAGCCAGGTGGTGGTGGCACACACCTTTCATCCCAGCACTTAGGAGGCAGAGGCAGGTGGATCTCTGAATTCAAGGCCAGCCTGGTCTACAGAGTGACTGTCAGGATAGCCAGGGCCACACAGAGAGACCCTGTCTTGGAAAAGAAAAAGATAGTCAGTTCGGTGGGTGATGTATGTTCTCTGCCCTTAGCAGCAACACCATGTAGCAAGGCAGTGCTGTGGTGATTATATTATGTCCCCCAAAATATTGTGTACCCTAATAAAACTTATTTGGGGTCAGAGAACAGAACAGCCACTAGATTAAACATAGAGGTTAGGCAGTGGTAGCACATGCCTTTAATCCTAGCATTCCCGAGGCAGAGATCCATCCAGATCTCTGTGAGTTCAAGGCCACACTGGAAACAGCCAGGCATGGTGGCCCACACCTTTAATTCCAGCACCTGAGATCTCATGTCTTTGCTTGAGAAAGACACATGCCTTTAATCCCAGAAAGTAGTGGCAGGAAGCAGAAAGGTATATAAGGTGTGGAAACCACAAGCTAGAGGGCCTCTTAAGCTTTCAGGCTTTGAGCAGCAGTTCAGCTGAGATTCATTTCGGGAGAGGACTCAGAAGCCTGCAGTCTGAGGAAACAAGATCAGCTGAGGAGTTGGCAAGGTGAGGTTGGCTGTGGCTTGTTCTGTCTCTCTGATCATTCAGAATTTACCTCAATACCTGGCCTGGTGTTTTCAATTAATAAGACCGTTTAAGATTCGCTCTACACAGTGCTCGAAGTTCATGGAGCCTGTCTTATGTAGAAATCCCATCATTCTCAGAGTGAAAGAAAAAGTTGTAAATTGATGAGAAGATCTGTACTATTTGTATATGGAGACTTTCAATTGTTCCAGACCATAATTTGAGCTCTTAAAAATAGACAATATTGTGCCAAGGCCTCCATCTTTCTCTGGGAGGCTTGTAGCAAGTCCTGTGAGTCAGTCCTTACATATACTATCCCTTTGTTGTTTGTTTTGTTTTAGTTAGGGTCTCATGTAGCTCAGCCTAGCCTTGAACTCTCTATGTAGCTGAGCATGACCTTGAACTTCTGATCTTCCTGCTTTCACNTCCCAAGTGCTAGGATTCTAGGCATGTGCCAAAGTGCCTGGTTTCTGTGGGGTTGGGGGTTGAACTCAGGACTTTATGAATGCTAGTCAAGCACTCTACCAACTGAGCCACATCTCCAGCTCCCAGAGATACAATTACAATTCTATTCATTCATTCATTCATTCATTCATTCATTCATTCATTCATATGTGTGTACATGCCACAGGTTGACAGGAGTTGGTTCTCTCNTTCTACCAGGTAAGTTTCAGGGTTCATCCCAGGTCATCAGGCTCAGCAGCAAGTGCTTTTACTTGCTGAGCTTTCTCCTTAGAGATGCAATCTTAAAAAAATTTAAAAGATTTTATCTATATGAATGAATATTTTGCCTGTATGATGTCTGTGAACCATGTGCATGCCTGGTGCCCACAGAGGCCGGAAGAGGGCATTAGATCCCCTAGAACTGGAGTTACAGAAGGTTGTGAGCTGCCATGTGGATGCTAGAATTTGAACCCATGTCCTCTGGAAGAGCAGCCACTGCTCTTAACTTTGAGCCATCTCTCCAGCTTCCAGAGCCGCAATCTTAAGAGCTGGCCCGACATTTCCTGAGATTCAGCAGTGCCCATCATCACATTTCTCCCTAGCTCTACCTGTGCTTCCTCATGCCCTTTTTTGGTATTGATTTAATTTGATAAAAGATGCATATTGCTTGTTGTGTGGTACTTAGCCTGGTCCAGGCCCTTCAGATACAGCAGTGGGTATACCTCAGCCTACAACTCCAAGTCCTACACTCTTATTGTGTTCTCTTGATCCCAGCAGGCCCTTTGATGACACNAATGACCTCGATGGTTAGAGATGACTGTGATAATATTTTGACAAATAAAATTTGCCTGAAGATTAGAGGACAGAACAAGCCAGTAGATTAAACATAGAGGCCAGGCAGTGGTGACACACACCTTTAATCCTAGCACTCAGGAGGCAGAGGCAGAGATCCCCCTGGATCTCTGTGAGTTCAAGGCAATGCTGGGTTACATGAGATTGATCCAGTCTAAAAGAGAAAGAGCCAGGCAGTAGTGGCACACACCTTTAATTCCAGCACTAGGAAGGTTTCGACAGGAAGTGATATGGCTGGGCAGAGAAAGGAATGTAAGGTGGGAGAAGACAGGAACTCAAGCCCTTTTGGCTGAGGACTCCAGGGCATTCAGTCTGAGGATTCCTGGAGACAGAATTTTGCCTTCCTTTCAGGCTGAGGAGTTGGTGAGGTAAGAGGTGGTGGCTGTGGCTTGCTCTGCTTCTCTGATCTTTCAGCTTTCACTCTGATATCTGGNTCTGGGTTTTTATTATAAGACCAATTAAGATTCATGCAATAGATGACTGCATTGATTAGGACCATTCCATGTCAGTTCTGTAGTTAGGGTTCAAATGCCATGCCTGCCAGGGACAAAATACAAATATGGAGATTTCATTATAGCTGCTGTGGACTGAAGTANGGCTCTTCAAGTGGTCCTAAGGTCCAGAACATGCAAATATTCTAGNATACATGCCAAGAGGATTTTGTGGTGGTGACAAGTCCCTTTTAGATGATCCTGGATTGTCACAGTGGTCTTGGGTTCACAAGGGTACTTATGCAGCACGATCCTAATTAGTCTTAACAACAAAAACNTGGAGTCAGATATCAAAGGTGAAAGTTGAAAGATCAGAGAAGCAGATCAGCCAGCCACCAGAGACTTCTTACCTCTATGAAATCTCACACTGAATGGGGGCTCCTGTCTGTGAATCCTCAGACTGAATGGGTTCCAGATCCTGTCTCCACCTCCCTAGTGCTAGGATCAAAGGCTTGAGTCTCCCAAGTGCTGGGATCAAAGATGTGTGCCACCACTGCCTGGCCTCTATGGTTAACTAGTGGCTGGTTCTGCCCTCTGATCTCCANGCACACTTTGTCAGAACACAAACAAAATATCATACAACATACTTACAAGAGAGAGGCAGTAGACTTAGAGGGGATTTAGGGATAAGGTACATGTTAAAAATGCTGTACTGCTGGCTTTGAAGCTGGAGGATTGGGCCACCAGCTGAGGAGTGTAGGTGAACTTCATTCAGAAGCTGGAAAAGGCAAGGAATAGATTCTCCCCCAGAACAGCACTTTTTAGACTTCTGACATCCAGATGGGTAAGATGGTGAATTTGTATTGCTAATAAACCACAAAATTGGTGCTTCCTTGTTACAGCCGCAAATAGGAAACTGTTCCTGCTTCTTTCTGTCTTCTTGCTCCGCCTTCCACACTGCTGATTCTTACAGGTCCAGAGTGGGAGCTTCTACATTTGTTCCTCCGGCTCCAGAGTCATCTTTAGACAACCTATAGCCCTGTTTAGCACCTTCTCACAATCCCTACATTCTCTGTGTTTGTTTTAAATCATCAGTTTTTGGTTTTTGGTTTTGGTTGTTGATGGATCGGATCCCTTCCAACTATGAGCCAAAAATGGAGCCTTTCTTTCCTAAGCAGCTTTTGTCTGGAATCCTGTCACACCAGTGAGAAAAGTAACCAATACAATTGACTATATATTGATTTGTTTTGTCTGGGATTTGATAGAGTCTGGGATAGGCAGGTAGATGGGGGAGGGACCATATACAATGAAGATGGTGAACTCCCACCCTCCTGTCCTTAGAACAGAGGCCTGGCAGGCTTTTCTATCTATGGGCAAGTTCAAGGCCAGATCAGGAAGTTTTACCCCAAACTTGACCTATCAGTCTCCCTGACTTTGCTCAAACTGATCAACTCTAAATGGGGTGAGGGAGTCCCCCTCAAAGACCCTGAAAATCCTCAGTCCTCGAGGAGAGACCAGGCTTCCTGAGTCCTTGGTGTGTGTGCATGTTTCCTCACCCCCAGGAAAAGCCTCTTTGCTATCTGATGTGGTTGGTTTTGTCTGAGATCCCTCGGTCCCCAGGTTCTCTGTGTAGCCTTGGCTGTCCTGGAACTCTGTAGANCAGGCTGTACTGGAATGCAGAGATCTGCCTACCTCTGCCTCCTGAGTGCTGGGATTAAAGGTGTGTGCCACCTGCCTGACTCCCTCCTTTTAATGATTTAACTGGCATAGAGAATAAATCTGATCAAGACCCCTAGACAGTGACAGTGGGACAGTGCCACCCACATTCAGGATGCGGAATTCTGGAAACCCCCCTATAGACACATCCAGAGGTGTATTTCCATGGTAACTCTAAATCCAGTCAANGTGACAATGATGATGGACCACAATTCAATATACAACCCCAAAGTCATCTTGTTAAAGTCAGGAACAAGACAAGGCTGTCCACCACCACCACCTGATTACATTACTCTTGATGAGCTACACAAGAAGGGGAAANTTTTTCAATGAAAAGAGGGACAAGAGTAAGTGAACTAGTTATTACTTGAAAGTTATCACTGTATTCCTGGAAGCTTAACATAATAAACTGACCAACTGGACAAATAAAGGAATTTGGGGAGCTGGTTCAGTGATTAAAGTGCTTGCTGNGTAAACANGAGAATCNAAGTTTTGGATTTCTAAGCACCCATACAAAAAGCCAGCTGGAGTGGTATGCATTTGTAACCCAAGTGCTGGGGGAGGGATGCAGTCTGGCAGAAGGGAGGATATTTGTTGGCCAGACTCAACACAGCTGCAGGATCAGTGAGAACNGAGAGCATAGTTCAGCGGTAGAGCGCTTGCTTACCTGCACAAGGTCTTGTGTTCAATTCTTCTCAAGGAAGGAAAGCCTCTTGAATTCAAGTATTATCAGTTAAGCAACACGGTAGGTTTTAGCTTTGAGGACCTTTTTTTGGTGGTCCCAGGAATCAATTCAGGACCTTGTGTGTGGCAAGCAAGGAAGGGCTCTACTACTGAGCTACACTGTCAGCCTGGAACAATTATACTCAAGATCACTTTCAAAATATAGATTCCATAACCATTTTTTAAAAATTTATTTTTATTTATGTGTTTGTCTGCCATGTGTGTGCTGGTGACTTGAGAAGACTGAAGAGCATGTCAGATCTCCTGTAGTTGGTGTTACAGGTGGTTGTGAGCCATGTGTCATGGGTGCTGGCATCCAAGCTGCAGTCCTCTGGATAGCAGAAAGTGCTCTTAACCATTGAGTCACCTCTCCAGCCCTGTACCATTCATATTGTTAAATATAGTCTTCATCCCCTTTCCATTTTAAGAAACAAAATATTTGGGGGCTTCTAAAAGCGTGGAAGCAAGGCACTGGGCCCTCTGTTCTGCCTAGCTGATTTCAGCCCTGGCCATTGCCTGGAGACTTGAATATGACTTAGACTGTCCCACATTGTCCACAGGCAGGCGTCATAAGGCCTGTATGTATATGGCGGGGTCCTGGTCAACTGGGGTGTACAGCTCTTGTCCCTAGAACTTGTGGTAGCTCATCTTAACTGGACTGTCCCCTAGAATTGCCAGTCTTTCCCATTTTTCAAGAAAATCTGAGTTTTATGTATTATCTCCCAATTTTAAAATGTTACATCAAATTTCAAAGAAAAAAAACTTTATTGATTAAGCTAAACAAAACATTCTGATGGACTGTCTTTGGTACTACTTTGTAACTTCTGCTGAAAAGAACCATTGCAGGGGCAATTGAACAAATGGCAGCTGTGAGAACAAGAGAGTTGACATTCAAGGAAAAGTGGTGTTTGGTGTCATGGTAGAACAGCAATGCTAAGTGCAGTGAATTGTACGGTGCTTTTACTTATATGCAGCCTCTGGTTAATAGTAATTATGAATCAAATTCTGTGTTTGAGGTTCTGTAAAAATCTACTTGGGTTAATTTAATGAGTCATTCTCCTTAGTTTGTAGTTTGAATAACCAGGCCAAGATGCCATGGTTTAAATGCACTAAGGATAACTGTTTATAACTATGATTTGAAAGTCTTAAGAGTAGACTTAATTGGTCTTAATGAACACCTATGTCTTACTTCTATGAAGACACATTTGTACAAGTTGCTCTGGGCCTTACTCTGCATTCTTTTTATTTATTTTTGTAAATATGTAGGGGTGAACATTTAGTACAAATTACTTTTATTTTAGAGAAATTATAATAAGAAAATCTTCCCTTTCCTTTCCTCCCTCCAAGCCCTCCCATTATGCCCTTTTCTGCTCCCCTTCAAATTCATGACTTCCTTTTTTTCACTTGTTAGTATGAATATATGTGTGTGTATATATATACAAGGTTTTATATATATATATAAAACCTGTTTGGTCTGCATAATGTTACTTGTATGTATGTTTTTCCAGAGGTTACTGTTTGGCACTGGACAACTATTGGTATGTTCTTCCCTGGGAAAAACTACCTCTACTGTTCCTAGCTTTCCTGGGCCACCTATAGTTCTTTGTGCAGCATTCAGATCTCGTGAGCTTTTCTCTGTCCAGTTTGTCATGTTCATTGGTGTCATCACACACACACACACACACACACACACACACACA
>LZPO01044504.1:182043-217894 GCA_001675575.1 Neotoma lepida | reverse complement strand
CCAGGCTGGCCTCGAACTCACAGAGATCCGCCTGCCTCTGCCTCCCAAGTGCTGGGATTAAAGGCGTGCGCCACCACCGCCCGGCACTAGGGATGTATTTCCATGGTGATTCTAAATCCTGTCAAGTTGACAGGATTAACCATCATATTGCCAATCAATCTGCATATCAAAAGAAGATGATAAACTATAACCTACAGAGCTGTGTGATGGCTAGTAGATGAGGATGGACGGACACCAGAACACTGCCAATGGCCTCTCTCTTCGGAGCCCATGGAGACATCTGAATTCATGCCGTTCTAAACATCATCTGTGCACATTTTCCAAGAAATAAAAGAGCACACTAGCCTAGTTACTAATAAGCTATTTGGACTAGAGCAGTGGTTCTCAACCTGTGCGCCTCGACTCCTTTAGAGGTGGAATGACCGTTTCACAACCGGTTGCTTATCAGATATTCACATTATGATTCAAAACGGTAGCAAAATTACTATTATGAAGTAGCAACAAAAATAATTTTATGGTCAGGGGTCACCACAACATGAGGAAACTGTATTAAAGGGTTGCAGCATTAGGACGGTTGAGAACCACTGGCCAGAGGGTGAGTGACAACACATACTAAACATATTAGCAAGAATACTAAATCACTTCAAACTGTTCTTCAAGGTTGGTCACCCATTAAACAACATGAGTACAAACCATAAAACCCTGGAACCTCTTTAGACCCAACCTTAGAGCAATGCTGCCCTCAAGAAATTAAAGTCAAGACACCAAAAGAAATTTTTTATTTATTTATTTTTTAAGTCTTTCCATTCCCTTCTGTTTTTTTTTCTTTATTGAAAATAGAGGTTTTTCTCACATAATATACCCTGGTTACAATTTCCCCTCCCTCTGCTCCTCCCAGTCCCTCCCCATCTCACCTCCTATGCAGACATACAGCTTTGCTGTCTCTCAGTAGAAAACAAACAGGCTTCTAAGGGAAGAGAGATGGACGGATGGATGGATGAATGGATGGATGGATGGATGGATGGATGATGGATGGATGGATGGATGGATGATGGATGGATGGATGAATGGATGGATGGATTATGGATGGATGGATGGATGGATGGATGGATGGATGGATGGATGGATGGATGGATAGATGGATGAATGGATAGAACAAAAACTAACACATCAGAATAGGACAAGACAAACATACAGAAGGAAAAGACCATAAATTCCCTGGGAGGACAATAAATTTTCATTTGCAAATGATTATCAATTGGAGATTGTTTATGGGTTATGGTTGGGGGGTGTCTNCTTCTCCTTTCAGCTCTAGGACCTCATCTGGTGCAAACCTGTGTAGGCCCTGTGCATACCTCAATCCCTCTGAGTTCATACCTGTGTCTATCTTGTTGATTTAGTCCTCCATTCCCGCTGGCTTTCTCTACCTCCTCCTCCAAAGGTTCCCTGAGGCCCTTTGATTTGATTTGATGGAGATTTGATGGAGGGGTTTGATGGAGACAGTCAGTTTAGGGCTGAATGTCCCAAGGTCTCTCACTTTCCGCTTCATGTCTGGCTATGGGTCTCTGTGTTTGTTCCCATCTGCTACAGGAAGAAGCTTCTCTAATGATGGCTGAGCAAGGCACTGATCTATAATAGCAGAATGTCATTAGGAGTTATTTTATTGCTTTTTTGTTGCTNCTTTATTTTTTAATTTTTTATTCTAATTATTATATTTTTAGAACAGTAGTATTTGTTTTTACCCTGGGTCCATAGGCTCTCTAGTATCAGGTATGTGGTCACCCAAGCAGTGTTTGGTATGGGTTCCATCTTGTGGAGTGGGCCTTCAGTCAAATGAGATACTGGTTAGCTGCTCCCACAAGCTTTGTGGCACCATGGCACTAGCATATCTTGCCTAGGACACCATTGTAGATTAAAGGGTTAGTGGCTGGTTGGGTCTTTGTGTTTCTCCTTTGGTAGCGTGCTAAATACACTGCCACCTCACAGGGATAAATGTTCTATGTAGACATCAGCTCCATATTCAACCAGCTGTGTAGGTGTTCTCTTCAACAATAGGACCTTGCCCTCACTTTGTGGAGAGCATCCTAGAGTCTTGGCAACAGCCTGGGTTGTTTGGGGCTTCACATGGGACCCCTTTGACCAATATCTCAATGACATGTAATCAACTCCTGGTACTGGAAGCTTCATTTGGTGACAAGAGATGGCCGCTGTGGCTCTGTCTCTCTTACTATTTAGTGATTTCATTTAGATCACCTTCATATATGTATATATTATAGGAAACTTCTACTGTATTAGGTTTCTATACTGCTCCTCAAATGACCCTTAATTTTAGCTCTTCTCATTCCTCCATCTCTCCACTTGATCCTCCCATTCCAGCCCGACATCCCCAAACAATCATTGATAGCTATCTATTCTATTTCCCTTTCCTAGGGAGATCTGTCTGCCCTACCTGCCCCTCCCCATCCAGTCCATTGCTCTATACCTAACCTCTGTGGGTCTATGTATTGTAGCTTGCTTATTGACTTAAAAGCTAATATCCCTATATAAGCAAAGACGTATCATATTTGTCTTTCTGGTCTGGGTTACCTCACTGTTGTGGGATATTTGGTCAGTTCATCATTTACCTTTGTGTTTCATGATTTCAGTTTTTTAATGGAGTAATAACCCCAATGTACCACAATTTCTTTATCCATTCATGTCTTGAGAGACATCTATGTGGTTAGTAATTTCTGGCTATTATGAATAGAGCAGCAATGAACATGGTTGAGCAACTGTCTCTGTAGCAGAAAGAAATGTCCTTTGGGTATATGCCCAGGAGTGGTATAGCTTGATCTTGAGGTAGACCATTCCCATCTTCCTGAGGAACTGCCATACTGACTTTCATAGTGACTGTACCAATTTGCAGTCCCACCAGAAAAGAGTGAGTCTTCCCCCTACTCCCCATCCTCGCTAGCATGAGCTGTCATTTGGTTTATTGATCTTTGCCATTCTGACAGGTATAGATGAAATCTCAAAGTAATTTAGATTTGCATTTTTCCTGATAACTAAGGATGTTGAACATTTCTTCACTTGCTTCTCAACCATTTGAGGTTCTTCTTTTGAGAATTCTGTTTAGAACTGTACCCCATTTTTCAATAGGTTTATTTGCTTCTTAATATCTAAGTTTTTTTATATTAGCCTTCTCTCAGATGTGTAGTTGGTAAAAAAAAAAAATTATCCATTCTGCAGGCTGCCACTTTGTTCAAACGGTAGTGTCCTTTGTCATAAAGAAGCTTCTTAATTGTTGATCTTAGTACCTGTGCTAATGGTGTTCTATTCAGAAAGTCTTTTTTTCCTGTGCCAATGAGTTCAATACTATTCCTCACTTTCTCTTTTGTGAGGTTCAGTGTATCTGGTTTTATGCTGAGGTCTTTGATCAATGGAGTTAAGTTTTGTACAGGGTGAAAAGTATAGATCTATTTGCATTCTTTTACATGCTACACCCAGTTTAGACCAGCAGCATTTGTTGAAGATGCAGTCTTTTTTCCAGTGTGTGTTTATGGTTTCAAAACTCAGGTATTGCTGGGTGGCGGTTGGTGCACATCTTTGATCCCAGCACTAGGGAGGCAGAAGCAGATGAATCTGTGTGGATTTGAGGCCAGCCTGGTCTACAAAGTGTGTTCCAGGACAGTCAGGGCTACACAGAGAAACCTGTCTCGAAAAACAAAACTTAAAAAAAGATGTCCATAGGTGCGTGTGTTTATGTATGGGTCTTGAATTGGAGTTCATTGATCAAGGTACCTGTTTATGTGCCAATACCATACTATGCCTTGTAGCACATATTGATATCTGTGATGTTGTTTTTCCAGAAGTCCTTCTATTATGCAGGATTGTTTTAGCTATCTTGTTGTGTGTGTGTGTGTGTGTGTGTGTGTCCATATGAAACTGAAAAATTGTCCTCTCAAAATCTGTGAAGAATTGTGTTGGAATTCTAATGGGGATTGCATTGAATCTTAGATTGCTTCTTGTAGGATGAACATTTTCACTATATTAATCCTAATGATGCATGAGCATGGGAGATCTTGCCATCTTCTGATATATTTTTCAATTCCTTTCTCCAGCATTTGAAAGATTTTATTATGCAAGTCTTTTACTTGCTTGGTTAGCATTGCCCAAATATATTATTTATTATTTGAGGCTATTGTGGAAGATATTTTTTCGTTGATTTCCTTCTTAGTCCTTTTGTCATCTGTGTAAAGGAAGGCTACTGATTCTTGTGAGTTAATTTTGCATCCTTGTACTTCGCTGACAAAGTTTATCAGCTGTAGGAGTTTCCTGGTTAATCACTTATTTATATAATAATATCATCTGCAAATAAAGATACTTGGACTTTTTCCTATCCAATTTGTATATCCTTGATCTCCTATGATTGTCTTATTGCTCTAGCTGAGGCTTTAAGTACTGTATTGGATAAGTATGGAAAGAGTGGACAACCTTGTCTTATTCCTAATTTTAGTAGAAACGCTTTGAGTTTCTCTCCATTTAAGTTAATGTTAGCTATGGGCTTGCTGTATACTGCTTCATTATGTTTAGGTATGTCCCTCTCTCTCATATCCCTAATGTTTCCAGAACTTTTATCACGAAGGTGTGTTGGATTTGTCAAAGGCTTTTCTTCATCTAATGAGATGATCATGTAGCTTTTGTCTTTCAGTTTGTTTATATGGTGGATGACATTTATTGATTTGTGTATGTTGAACTATATCTGCACTCTGGGATGAAGCCAACTTGCCCATGGTGGATGATCTTTTAGATGTGTTCTCAATTTGGTTTGCAAGTATTTATCGAGAATTTTTGCAATCATATTCATAAGAGAAACTGTTCTGCAATTTTCTTCCTTTGTTGGATCTTTATGTGATTTATGTATCAAGGTGACTATAGCCTCATAAAATTAATTTGGCAATGTTCCTTCTGTTTCTATTTGGTGGAATAATTTGAGGATTATTAACATTAACTCTTCTTTGACTGGTAGAATTCTGCAGTAAAACCATCTGGCAATGGGCTATTTTGGTTGGGAGAGTTTTAATGACTGCTTCTATATCAGTAGGGATTATAGGGCTGTTTGAACNGCTTATCTGATAATGATTTAACTTCAGTAAGTGGTATGTATCAACGAAATTATCCATTTCTTTTAGATATTCCAGTTTGGTGGATTTTAAANTATGTCCTTATGGTTCCCTGGATTCCCACAGTGTTCATTTTTATTGCCCCCTCCTTTAAATTCTAATTTTGTTAATTTGGATATTCTCTCTCCACTTTTTACTTAATCTGTCATTGGATTGATTTTCTCAAAGAATCAACTCTTTGTCTTGATCCTTTGTATTGTTTGTTTGCTTCTTTTTATTGATTTCAGCCCTGAGATTATTTCTTGCTATCTACTCTTTTGGGGTGTGATTTTTTCTTCTTTTTTTGTCTAGATCTTTCAGGTGTGCCATTAAGTTACTGGTATGAGATCTCCCCAGTGGTTTTATGTAGTCACTTCATGCTATGAACTTTTCTCTTAGAACCGCCTTCTATGTTTCCCTTAAGTTTGGTATGTTACATATTCATTGTCATTAAATTGTAGAAGGTTTTTAATTTTTTTCTTAATTTCTGTCTCGATCCATTTTTCATTCACTAGAGTTCAGTTTCCATGAGTTTGTAAGCTTTCTGTTGTTTCTATTGTTGTTGATATCCAGCTTTAATCTACGGTGACCAAGTAAGATGCAGGGTGTTATTTCCCTTTTTCTTGTCTCTGTTGTGACTTGCTTTGTTTCCAAGTATGTGGTCAATTTTGGAGAAAGTTCCATGAGGTGCTGAGAAGAAAGTATACTCATTTATGTTTGGGTGAATAGTTCTGTAAATATTTGCTAGGTATATTTAGTTTACGCTATCAGTTAAAGCCAGGATTTCTCTGTTTANTCTTTGTCTACATGAGCTATCTAGTGGCAAGAGTGGGGTATTGAAGTCCCCCGCTATCAGTATGTGAGTGTCAATTAGTGATTTAAACTGAAGCAGTGTTTCTTTTACAAACTCAGGTGACCTTGTGTTTGGTACATAGATATTAAGAATTGCAATGTCCTCTTGGTGAATTTTTCCTCTGATGAATATGTAGTGTCTGTCCTTCCTTATCTTTTCTGATTAGTCTTGGGTTGAAGTCTATATTGTTAGATATATAAATGTCTACACCAGCTTGCTTCATTGGTCCATTTGCTTGGAATATATATTTTCCAACCCTTTACCCTCAGATGCTGTCTATCCTTGATGTTGACTTGTGTTTCTTGGATGCAGCAAAATGATGGATCCTATTTTCACACCCATTCTGTTAGTCTGTGTACTTTATTGGGGAATCAATAATATTGATGTTGAGAGATATCAATGAGCAATGTTTGTTGCTTCCTGTTATTTTGTTGTTGTTGTGGGGGTGGTGGTCAGGTATGAGTGTGTGCTAGTGTGTGTGTGTGTGTGTGTGTGTGTGTATGTGTGTGTGTGTGTGTGTGCGTGTGTTTTCCCCTCTTGATTTCCTGGCCTGGGATTGTAGGCGAAAGTTTGACCAGTCCCACCCGGCTCCTACGGCCACTTAGACCCAAGTAAACACACAGAGGCTTACATCATTTTTAAACTATGGCCGTNGCAGGCTTTTTGCTAGCTAGCTCTTACATCTTATATTAACCTATTTTATAAATATGTTTTATAAATATTTTATATTATTATATATTATATATTTTTATATATATATTATATATATTAACCTATTTTATAAATATATTTTATGTGGCCACATGTTCCATGTGGCTTTACCTGTGTGCCGTTACATACTGTTCTCTAGATGGCAGAATGGCATCTGCCCAGCTCTGCTCTCTTTTTCTCTCCCCCTCCTTTGAATGTCCCGCCTATCCTTATTCTGCCTCACCATTGGCCAAACAGCTTTATTTATCAACCAATCAGAGCAACACATTTTTAGAAAGACATTCCCATCATTTCCCCTGTTCTTTCTATTTAGAAGGAAGGTTTTAACTTTAACATAGTAAAATTACAGAAAACAAAACAGTTATCTAGCAAGAATTACAGTTACAATTTCTATTTGTATTTGGCAAAATTAAAGAAAATATCTTATCTATCCTATATTTTTGAGTCTAAAGTTTCATATCTAATTTATATTTTGTTATAACTAAGGAAAACTATAATTATAACTATCTAGTCTTCAAATACATCAAAGACCTCAGAAGGATTATAATACTACCTAAGTAAACAGGAAGAATATTGCAAAAATCTAGAATGACAGAGACAGCTAGCTACCTGGACAGTCACCCAAAGTTCTTCTGCAATGTTGGGGCATCCATTCTTCAGCCTACAGACCTAGAGTCTCTCAGTCACTTCTCTCTGTGTCCTGTAGAATGTCTGCAGTCTCTTCTGCAAAGCAGGAACTGGAAGGACCATCTTGTCTTACAAAGTTCATTGGTCACCTTCCTAGGGGTCTTGCATATCCAGTTTACATAACATTTTTTCAAACAGTCCAGGCAAGAACAGTTTTTTTTGTCCAAATGGCTATTTTTGCCAAGAAAATAAACTCCATATGGAGTGTCTTCGATGCCCATCTTTCTCTTTGAAGCAAATCGGTGTTGCCAGGAGCAGACATATCTCACTGTCCAGAAAGTTTTTAAAACATTTTAAATGCCATATTCTGTAGGTCTTTGAAGTGTTTGAACATTACTACCTAATTGAAATATATCTATGTGTATCTAAAAACTTATCTAACATGACTATAAGTTTAACTATCATAGAAGACTAATTATTAATCTGTAGTTTTTAATTATCCATTGTAATTTAAATGAGTTAAACAAACATAATACCTTAAACAAGAGTAGAAATATATATATATACAGTATAGCAAAATTAACTTTAAATTTGTATCAATAAACTAAAATCCATAACAATGTNAAACATTTTAAACAAGTTGTTACTCTTTAAAAGTAGGTTTAACAATCCACCCTTTTATACTATCATATCTATATCCCTTATTTCCATATCATGGGATTATTTATTCCTTGTGTTTTCATAGCTGTGGTTAACCTGCTCAGGTTGAAGTTTTTCTTCTAAAGTCTCTGTACGGCTACATATATAGATAGATACTGCTTAAATTTGTTTTTATCATAGAATATCTTATTTTCTCCATCTATTGTGGTTGAAAAGTTTAGTGCTATAGTTGCCTGAGCTAGCATCTGTGATCTCTAAGAGACTGTAGAACATTTGTCCAGGCCTTTCTGGCTTTTAGAGTCTCCATTGAGAAGCCAGATAAGTCTGCCTTTATGTTACTTGGTCTTTTTCCCTTGCAGCTTTTAGTGTTCTTACTTTGTTCTGCATGGTTAATCTTTTTATTAGTAAGTGTCAAGAAGAATTTCTTTGCTATTCCAGTTGGTGTTATGTATATTGATAAGGTACAAGGTAAATTTTCTCCTATGATTCTGTTGAACATATTTTCTGGGTCTTTGACCTGAGTTTCTTCTCCTTCTTCTATCCCTGTTATTTGTAGATTTTGTTTTCATAGTATCCCAGATTTCCTGGATGTTTTGTGCCACAAATTTTTTAGATTTAACATTTTCTTTGACTAAGCTATCCATTTCTTCTGCCATGTCTTCAGTGCCTGAGAATCTCTCTTCCATCTCTTGTATTCTCTTGGTGAGAATACAAGAGTCCTGTTTGAGGTCCTGTTCAAGTTCCTGAATTTTTTAGTTCCAGATTTCCTTCAGTTTGGATTTTCTTTATTGGTTCTATTTTCACTTCAGGTTTTGAAATANTTTGTTCATTTCNTTGCAGTGTTTGCTTGTGTTTTCATAGACTTCTTTAAAGGATTTACTAATTTCCTCATTAAGAACCTCTACCATATTCATAAAGGCCATTTTACTGCTGTCTTGTACTTCAGCCAAGTTACAATAATCGGGACCTTCTGTGGTAGGGTTGCTGGACTATAGTGGAGACATATTATCCTGGCTGTTATTGAGTGTATTTTTACACTGGTGTCTTGGCATCTAGGTTTGGGATGATTATAATTCTAGGTGCTGATATCTGGTCTTATCTTTGTTAGGCTGTTGTTTTGTTCTTTTGTTTCTGTTTCCTGTCTTGTTCTTAGGACCATGTGGTGGCTGCATGTTGCCTGGGAATACTTTGGGTATCCTGATAAATGTGGTCACTGTGAGTTCTAGGTAAAATGTGTTTCTAGGTATTGGGAGATGACANTAAGAAATGGANGTGGGCTAGAAGGGTTCTGAAGGAGTCCACCAGAGGGAGGAAAGCATGGTATTCCACCTGGGAATCGGGGCAGAGAGTAAGGAGAAGCCATAACGTGTAATCTGCTATGGAGCTGGGGATGGCTTGAGGGATTGGATTTGGAGGAGAGGAAGGAGAGTAAAGGCCTGAGGTTGGTCTACCTGCTTTGCTGGCTTATTTGCTTCTCTAGTAGGCTTAGCTGACTGATTCTGCAGGCAGATTTTTCTGTCCCACTTGTCTGCTCCCAAATAAACACATGGAGAGTTCCTATTAATTATGAAAGCTCAGCTGATATTTTAGGCTTGTCCCACTATCTCTTATAATTTAAATTAACCCATTTCAATTCATCTACATGTTGCCACATAACCTGTGGCATTTACCTGTCCTCCTGCATGTCTTGCTCCCTCTCCGTCTGGCTGGCGACTCTACCTTTTACTTCTCAGCATTCTCTCTGCCCTGAAAATCCTGCCTAACTATTGGCCATTNAGCTTTTTATTAAACCATTCCAAGTGGCACATCTTCACAGTGTACAAAAAGATTATTCCACAACAAGGTTCCCAAAGAATGACTGTTGAATTTGGGGGCTGGAATAGCAGGATAAGTGGGGAGCAAGTTTGGAGGAGAAAATCTGTGTGATCTGTTGGTGATGGGGACAGAGAGAGCCACAGTAGGTGGTCCCTACAGAGATGGGGGTGAATCTAGGGGGTTCCATTTGGAGGAGAGGAGGGAGAGGTGGAGATCTGCAGTCAATCTTCCTGTTCTTTGGCCTGTGGGGCCACCATGTTCCCAGGAAATGCCTGATGGTGTTGGAGACCTGAGATGAGATGAGTTGGTAGTGGGAACTTTGGAAAGGAAGATCGGTGTGGCCCACTGGAGATGGCAGCAGAGTGAGAGGGATGTGGGCAGGGGCTGCAGCAGGTGGTCTGCTACAAAGACTTGGGGACTGGATTTGGAGAAGGGGAAAAAATAGGTGAAGATTGGCAGTTAGCCTACCTACTTCCCTGGCCAGAGTGGNTTGTGGGTTCCCAGGGAATGGAAAAGTAATTTTTTTAAATAACTAAGATAATTTACCCACATTTTNGAGAGTCCATTTATAATCTTTAACAATAACNTTTAAATTTCTTTTTTTTCTTTTTTCTTTTTCTCTTTTCTATTTCTCTGGATCCCATAATTTCCCCAAGACTAAAAATTACAAAGATTTCTCAAAAACCCCCATTGAAACACAGCCCTGAATAAACATTATATCATTGATATACTTCCTCCATTCTGTTCTGTAGGAAGATTATGCTGCTGCATCTTACTAATATTGACTTTGATCATGTGATTTGCTTTGATGAGTCAATACATATCCCACTTCAACCAACCAGGTCTGGGTATTAATACAGGCTTTGTCCCATGGCTAATCTACCCTTAATCCATGTTATTCCTTGACAAAAAGTATCTTAGGATGATNGTAATGTCTTTAACCAAATTACTAATTAAGGTGTCCTTAGAAGTGACCAGAAGTGGAGTGGTTTAATGTACTTATATAGTTATCAAACTTGATTTCCTATGCTCATTTCTGCTTGCCTTCTGCNGTAAGAGGAAGTGCAAAATATTAATGAGAGGTAAGACCATATGGACTTGACTATGAGCTAGGACCAATGCCATAAGAGCTGATTGCAAATCTGTGAGAAGTTTGGTTCTATAACACAGAGACTTGGTATGTTTGTTACACAGTGAATGAAATGAAGACAAGACCACTTCAAGGTATGGTTGAAGTTTTTATTGTAGATATGTGGAAGAGCACAGCCAGAGGCATCTGGAAAAGTCCAGAGCAGGGAGANAAAGTAGTAGACTGAACATGGCCAGCAGAATGGACCAGGCCATAAGAGAAAGGGNATGGGGAGCAAGGAAGAAATCAGAGAGAAGGAGCAAAGGAGACCAGAGAGAGGACCAAGAGAACCAAGAGCCAAGAGGACAAAAAGAACCAAGGGATGCATGGCCAAAATGTCAGAGTTATACAAGAAGGAGAAGCTGTGGGAGGGGAAACCCATAGGCTGGTAGCATTTAGGTTAGGAGGCAGCATGAGAAGAGCTGAGAGGAACTAGGATGGCAACANGGCATGGGACTCTGTAACAGGTACTTACTGAGAGAGTCTAAAGGCCAGCATGTGCTTTGATATGCTAATAGGAACCATAGTTAGCCATTCGTCCTGAGTGTCTTTTGAACCTGACACACAGTATATAGTAGCAGGAGCTAACATGCCACGTAACTTCTCTCCATTCCCTCCACTTCCCTCCCCTCTCTTCCTTGCAAGCAATAAAAATTCCTGTTTATCTCTAGAGGAGGCAAATTTGGGAGAAACAATACAAAATTAACTCACAGAGAAAAAAAAGGTACTACTTAAGAAATGGTGGGAATGTGACATCATACCACATGTGATAGTTTGAATGTAATTGGCTCCCATAAGCTCATAGGGAGTGGCGTATTAGGAGGTATGGCCTTGTTAGAGGAAGNGTGTCACTGTGCAGGTAGTCTTTTGAGGTATCATATATGCTCAAGTCACACCCAGTGACTCAGTTCACTTCCTGTTGCCTGCCAATCAAGNTGTAGGACTCTTAGCTCCAGTACCATATCTGCCTGCATGCTGCCATGTCCCACCATGATGATAATGGATTAAAGCCACCCCATTAAATGTTTCTCTTTTATAAGAGTTGCCATGGTCATGCTCTTTCTTCACAGCAATAGAAACCCTAAGACAGAAGTTGGTACCAGGGANTGGGGTATTGCTGAAATAGGNCTGACCATATTTTTATTTGGAGAAATCTGGACTTTGGTACTTTGGGTTAGGAAATCAGTGGAATACTTCAAGCACTGCTTAATGGGATATACTAGTAGGAGCATGGAAGATAATGATGCTGAATGTGATTTGAACTGTGGAGGCCTGGCTCAAGAAGCTTCAAAGCAGAAGAATTTTAATATGTTGCCTAGAGATCATTCTTGTGATATTTTGGTGAAGAAAATGGATGNTTTTTATCCTTATCCAAAAAGTCTGCCTGAGACTAAAGTGAAGAGTTTTGGATTAATTCCATNGGCAGAAGAAATCTCAAAACAGCCTAGTGTAGACTCTGTCATGTGGTTATTAGTGTTAACTCTAATGAANATTTATAATGAAAAGGAGCAAATTAAGGAAAGAAAAACACANGATGTAAAATTTGAGGAGAAAAGGAGCACCAGGAATTAGAATGGAGCTATGTCCTGTGTNCAAGGAGATAAACAGATTAAGAAATAGAANGAAGGGAGTNGTGACTGTTATGTCCAGATNATGGGGACCCCCAAAAGACCACCTCAGAGACCAAATCCCATATGTAAAAGCAAAGAGCCTTTATTTCAAGCTCGGAGCTTGGTCTCTCTNTCTGTCTGAAGCANCGGTGAAAGCAGAGAGCCCCATGACCNGGAGGGTAGGGTTTTTATCATAGCAGAGGTTGGGGTGATGGGATTTCCATGGTTTAGGACCCTGACTGGTTGACANTTGTCTAGGGGTATAGGTGTGTGCTGGAAATGTTTGGAATGTCAGGTATTTCCCCTTAGATGCTGGCCCTCCCTGGATGGGGTCAGCTAATGGCTTTTCCTGGATCCAGGTATTGCCTGCCAGTAAGCCTGTCACAGAAGCTGTGTCATAGGCAGCTGTGTGGTCAAGCTGTTTTGGGCTTCCCACAGTGATCTTAGGGCAAGATCCCATGCAGATAAGTTTCCAACTCTTGAAAAGAAATTAAAGCAAAGCTGAGAGCCAGGTGTAGTGGTTGGTACACACCTTTAATCCCAGTACTCAAAAGGCAGACAATAGCANAGTTTAAGGCCAGTATGGTCTACAGAATGANTTTTAGGACAGCCAAGGTTAGGCATTTAAGGAAAACCATTGAAAACAGAAAATTGGTGAAGATGTAATTGAACAAAGGGGCCATATTCCAGCCCTAGTAAGTAGCAGAATTTGGCAGTTTCAACCACACGGTTCTGGAGTTAAGGATAGAAGAACCGGGTTATAGAAGTTGCACCTAAGGAAAACCCCTGACACCAGGCATGTGTCAGGGGTGTCCCCGCACGGAGGCCTAGAGAGGCCATAGCACTGTCTCTTATACACATCTAGATGTGTATAAGAGACAGGGTCTACAGAATGAGTTTTAGGACAGCCAAGGTTAGGCATTTAAGGAAAACCATTGAAAACAGGAAATTGGTGAAGATGTAATTGAACAAAGGGGCCATATTCCAGCCCTAGTAAGTAGCAGAATTTGGCAGNTTCAACCACACGGTTCTGGAGTTAAGGATAGAAGAACCGGGTTATAGAAGTTGCACCTAAGGAAAACCCCTGACACCAGGCATGTGTAGACAAAAGTTTGTCCGGTTTCCCCGCCCGGCTCCCACGGCCCGCTTAGACCCAAATAAACACACAGAGGCTTATATCATTTTTAAACTATGGCCCTGGCAGGCTTTTCACTAGCTAGCTCTTACATCTTAAATTAACCCATTTTATAAATCTATGTCGCCACGTGTTCCACGTGGCTTTACCCTGTCTCTTATACACATCTAGATGTGTATAAGAGACAGGGAAGTATGTTATCTGTGTTTTTATTTTGATTTTATAGGTGATTACAGTTAAGAGATTGCATGAATCTCAGAAGAGACTTTGAACTTTTGACTTTAAAACATTATTGAGACTCTGATAGACTGTGGGGACTTTTGAAGTTGGACTAAATGCATTTTGCAATATGATATTGTTAAAATCTTATGGGGCCAGGGAGTGGAATGTGGCAGTTTGAATGTAATGTCCTCCATAAGCTCATTAGGGAAGGCATTANTAGGAGATGTGGCTTTGCTGGAATAGGTATGGCCTTGTTGGAGGAAGTATGTCACTATGGAGGCAGTCTTTGAAGTCTTGTATATATTCAAGCCATGTCCAGTAACTCAGTTCATTTCCTGTTGTTTGCCAATCAAAATGTAGACTCCAGCACCATGTCTGCCTGCACTCTGCCATGTCCCACCATGATAATGGACTAAACCTCTGAACTGTAAGCCACCCCATTAAATGTTTTCTTTTATAAGAGTTGCTGTGGTCATGGTGTCACTTCACAGCAATAGAGACCCTAATGAAGACACCGCATTAAAAAGAAACAGCCTCTATGAGAGAAAATAATACCATAGGCATCAGAGACCTGAGGTCAGCAGGGTCAGGAGGGAGGCAGAGACAATGACATCTAAGTTGCAACTGAAGAACTATAACCACCACATATATGAATATAGGCCACAGTAGCTGACTGCTTGCAAAGAAAGTAGATCTCCATCCTAGCATAAGAAATCACACTGTCGGCCAGGCGTGGTGGTGCATACCTTTAATACCAGCACTCATGAGTCAGAAGTAGGCAGATCTCTGAGTTCAAGGCCAGCCTGGTCTACAGAGTGAGTTCTGGAACTACACAGAGATACACAGAGAAACCCAGTCTCAAAAAAAAATAAATAAATAAAAATAAAAATTTTAAAAAAAGGAAGAAAGAAAGAAACCACACTGGCAGGAACTTAAGCCAGTCATACCCATCTTCATAGTCTGAGAACTCTGTTGCCTTAGCCAGGATTTAATAANAAATGTTGGTCACACCAACTACTTTTGTCCTTCCTTCTATACTGCTGTGCAAGGACCAAGGATTGAGTATTAATATAGATTTTATNNCATGGCCAGACTACCCTGGACACATGTGATTCTGTAACAAATAGTATCTGAAGATGANGGTAATTTCCTTAAACAGTAAGGATGCTCTTAGAAGTAGAGTATCTCTAACTTTACACAGAGTAGGGATCATGAGCCTAGGTACTCAGACTAACTGCTTGAAGGGCCCGTAGCACCATCACCAAGCAGGGCCTGTGAGTGCAGAGACTAGAACCAACTCTGCTCACATGTGATGTGAAATTTGGATTTCTCTCAGATGTCTTTCTCTCAGATGTCCTGAAGGTTAGATTCCATATGAGACAGATAAAGGAGACTTCAGTCTCAGATAAACAGAAAATTCTGAAGAGCCTTCTGCACACACCTGCAATCCTAGCAGTCAGCAGAAGGGGGAAAGGAATTGAGAGTTTTAGGCGTCCACGATATAGTGCCAGTGAGACATTGTCAAGAAAGAGAAAGGGGAGACAAGTAAGAGAGGGGAAGGAAAAGAAGGGGGAAGGAGAGAGAGAAAAGGAAAAAGAGCCTTCTCTTTGAAAGTGTTTCCCATGCTCATTCCACCAAAGAACTGACATAAGAAAATAATTAAATTATATACTGTTTAAAGGACTATGTTTCCCAGCTACTGTGATGGTGCCCTGTGTAATGCTTTTTATTTGGTTTTTGTTTTCTTAGTCCTCTCTTCTTCAAAAATAATGCCATTTTTCCTGACAAATTAATATAGCAAGTCATTTTTTTTTACCTACTTCCAAGTACCAATATGGGCAGACTCACTGTGAAGGGCTGACAAGGCAAACCAGAGATGAGGGATGAGGGCTAACGTTTCTGCTCTGCCTGCACGACTAAGATTTATCGCCATAAACCTGCACATCTCTGGCTTATGTATGCAAATGTGCAGCCAATTAGTGATTCACCTGCAACTGTTAATTAAAAGGCTGAGGGTGATGAATCACCGCTAAATAGGCAGACGGGCTAGCTGACCGGCATCATCTATTCCCACACAAAGGACAGCCCAAGGAGAGAAGCTCCAAAGATTCGCTCCCCAAAGAGCCATCAGCATTTTATATCTACTAATTTGAAAGAAAAAAATAATAAATCGTGTGGGAAATGTAATTATATTACAGATAGAAAACAAAGGCAGCCAAAGCAAAATGAGTGTTGCTGCATCTTAAGAGAAGTTGGCCTGCTGGGTGATTTTCCCATGGAATTCAGAAAGAAAGAAAAGAGAACTGGAAAAGGACTTGGAAGGAAACCGCATGTGATTATTTCCCCTTCAGTTACAACAAATTTCCACAGTTTCCAACTCAGCAAAATGCCTGAACCAAAGCTGAGCAAAGAGCAGAGAAGCAAGTTGTTAATAAAACAAAAAAATCAAGCCCCAGCCTTCAAAACAGAGCTAGCTTGAACAGGTTCTCATATTGCCTAAGTTTTGAGGAACTTATTGAATTTGTGGCTTTTAAGTTCAGCTGAAACAGTGTCATTAAAATTCGTATTCAAATAAAGAAATAAGCTTGCTTTCACAGTCCCCAAGCAGCAGAATGTGTAGCACTCTGATTCTCTCCCACAGTGAACTGCTGGGGCATCTCTTCTTTGTCAGTCTCTTTGGCTCAGGCCTAACTTACCAAACCATGCTGTGGCCACAGTGTTTTATGATCCACTTAGACCTCAAACCCACACCTCTTCGTGATTCTCATGCCTCAGCCCAGAGAACAACCACGACACTGGCTATACGGACCAAGGGCCAGGTCTGCGGCTATGCAGCCCTTGCCTTCAAAGGGCTGCTAAGTGCAGGGTCTTGTTTGGTTAGAAGTACTTTTGCCAGGCAGCTCCAGCTNGCTNGGCATGTGTGAGAAAACTCCTCTTGAGTAGTTTTCTGCATGTGACATCCCCAAGGACCTAATGAGGTTTCATGAGGACATCACTTAATTAAGTGACCTCACAGGGGAAACAGCAAGTGAGCAAGGTCAGTATGTTACTGGTAGGCAAGTCTAACAGACATGTATAGATTTACCTCATCAGTAAAGATCACTACCTTGGAGAAGAAGAAATTACAGTGAACATATGCCTAAACACTGTGCTTTGGATTTGCACAGGGTCACCACCCAGAATCTCCACCCAGAATCTCCTATTTGCTTCACTTTATTTATAGACCCTTATGTCAAGTTTCTACACTGTTTACTTTTTCTATCATTACATATGCGTAGTTATGGTAAGATACCACCACATCTTCCTAAATGAAGCATAGAAGTATTTGCTTAGTGCAAACTACGTGTGCAATGTTTCTAGTTGCATTGTCCTCATGAACCTTTCCACCACCTGGAGTATTGCCCTGAGTCATTAAGTTGTCAAGTATTGGAGGGGGCATTCATGCTCCAAATCTGGGTTTTCACATTCCATTGCAGCTCCTAAGCCCTCCCCTCTGTTCCTCATAGTCTGGAGAATGGGCTACAATACCCATGATTTGGGTTTTGAGTGAGTAATGAATTTATTGAATATACAAGTCAAAGTAAAAGAATAAATAGTAAGAGAGAGAGAGAGAGAGGCAGACAGACAGACAGATAGCAAAAGGTCATCAAATTAGGCACTCAAAACATCCAACAGAAACTGACTGGGGAAACTGAGTCAGTCACTGGAGTTCCCACTTGAGCTTTCCTCCACGGATGAGGTTTCCATGGCTGAACATCCCGTGACTTCTCTTCCCCCTGCAAACACTTTTATATCCAGGGACAAATAATGGAAGCTCCGTTGGCAATGGTTCACCTTCTAGCTGTTCTGAAGGACACAGTGTTTTCACTCAGGTTGTTTTGCCTTCCCTTTCATAGAAGGTTTTTTTTTGAGGGGGTGGAGGGAGGTGGAGTCACCCCCAGACAAAGAACCTTGGAGGATACTTTAAGAAAACATGCTTGGGCCTGAAATGGAGACAGGAGTTTGGGGAGCACAGGGGATGGGATGGACACAACCCCATTTCTAGAACCAGCTCCTCAGTGAATTCAAACAGCTCATGACAACTTGCCAACATAGTGTATATCACACCCTCCACCCTGCTCAGTCTCCTATGAATCTGTATTCGAATGTGCTCCTTATTTTGTCNTATTTTTGAATCTTCAGATTGTGGCTTTTACCTTCATGACCCTACTTCCTTATGCTTCTNTGTCCTNCCTTCAACCATAATCCTTTCTTTCTACACTCGATTCTCGACCCTTCCCCTTCTGATTTCTTTCCCCTTCACACTGAGCCCCTAAATCATCCATGGCAGATATCATCAGGCTCTTCACACCACCTGCCATCCCTGATTCTACTTAGAGAAACCAAGTATGACAGGCATGGCTACTGGAGAGCTGCAGAGCAGTAAGATTAGTCAAGACCTTTAGGCTATGATGGATCCNGCACCTTGGATTCCAATGCAAGCAAACTAAAACTCAACTAACAGTTAAACAAAACAAGTCCAGTTAACCAGAAACTGCCAGCTAATCTCTATGTGGGGAANTTTTGCCTTAAGTAATCTAAAAATATATATGTCCTTGCTTCTGAAAATGCCTCCTANAGCCTCTCCCCTGTTGTCCTCTCAGGAGAGACTCAAGGCCCTCACAGCTTGGTACTGTCTAATTTGTGAATCAGTATCTGCTCAAGTAAACTCATTACAATTTTAATATGTCTAAGCTTGTTTTAACAATTCCTTCTAGAAACCAATCCTAATTTGTAACTTAACATCCTNTCCCTCAGATACTTCCCTCTTGTATCCCTTGGCCATGATCGCACAGCCCCAGTTCACTTTCCACTCTGANGGGTCTCCCCAGAACATTCCAATCTCACCCCCACTGGCCTTCCTCGAGCTTTTCCACTTGTACACCAGATGTAAGCTCTCTAAGGCACAGACCTTGTATCATGTTTTACACCCAGCACTGCAGGAGAACAGGGGCTCCATTGGTGATCTCTGGCTACATGTTCTAGATTTCTTCATAGGTCCTAGCACTCATCTTCTCCATCCCTANCTACATTATCTGGCAGTTCTCTCTACTTGAAATGCTTCACATTAACCCCTCCCCCCATTCCCGATGTTCTCCCAACTTATTCCATCTGCCTTTCAAAGATAAATTCAAACCCTTTGTGATAGAGCATCTGCTAAGCATCCCACCTTGCTTGGAGCTTTCTAATCCCTGTGTGCTGTAGGAACTGATAGCTATATAACCTAGTTTAGGATTTGACTGTGTACCACCTTTGACTCATTCATATTAATCTTGTCACCGGAGCATTGGGAATCAGTGCCAATTCTTATGTTAAGATGCTTCACATTTAACTGGCAGTCTGGAGGTCATCCACAGTGTTACAGTCTCAAACCCTCTCAGTAGCCTGCAGAGTGGGTGCTGCACACATCCGCTCCAGTCCACTTCTGCCTTTTCCTAGCTTTCCAAGCTTCAGAAGCCAGAACATTTCATCACCACACTTCTCCCTGCCATCTGGGGGCCAGAGGAAGCACGCATGCCACAACTGAAATAACAGTTCACATTTTCTCTTTAGCCATCTGTCTCTTAAGCATATACCTTACAACTTGTCTAATCTGCATTTTATATCTTTCACATTTTATATCTTTCACTCAATCTTAACCCCCCATTTCCCTTCTATCCCTNTCATCACAGTCCAACTGTGTAATCAGAAGTCTGTGTTCCTTTGATTTGGTCACAAGCACATTACACAGTTAAAATGTCAGGGAAATTAAAACTGTAGGATGCTTAATCTTTGTTGTCAGCCTGACTCTAAAATCACCTAGAAGGTGAGCCTCAGTGTGTCTGTGAGGGTGTTTCCAGGGAGGCTGAANGAAGTAGGAGGATCTAGCTGGGGTAAGGGCAGTGCCATGCCATGAACTGTATGTAGTAAAGGAGAAAGCAGGCTAAGTACCAGCATCCTTTTCTGTGGGCCTTCCTGACTGTGCATGCACTGTGAGCAACTGCCTCTAGCTCCTGCCACCATGACTGCCCCACCTTGTGCACTGCACCCTCAAACTGTGAGCTGAAAGAAACCTGTCATTCCCTGAGTGGCTTTTGTCCAGCATTTTATCAGAACCACGAGAAAAGCGACTAATGCTGAACAACCTCTCAGTTTGGATGCCCGACATTATCCTGANATTACCTGGGTGAATTAAAGGCAAGCATGACTGCTGCACCGCCAAAATGGAATGAGGTAAATAGATTGGTTGGAATTCATTCCCAGATAGATATATTTTCTAGTTTTTGAAAGAGTTTGGATCATGGAAGTTCAAAAGGTGTTCTTTAAAGACTGCTTAAACCCTATTGTCAGACGCAAAGCCTAAAGGTGGGCCATGTTGAAGAGCTTTCTACTTGGGCCAACTAAATACACACTAGCATCCTGCCAGTGGGTTCATTGCTTGGGGTAACAGCTTTAAATTTCAATATTATTTTCCCAATAATCATATACTTACAAGACATCCTGGTCTAATTATGTGTGGTAGGTAATCTTGATTGTTAACTTGGCTAGACCTGGAATCAATTAAGAGACAGGCCCCTGGGCAGTATGTGAGGGTATTTCCAGGAATGATTAACTAAGGGAGAAAGCCCAACCCTAGAGGTAGTGGCATCTTCTGCCACCAGCCCAGTTATTAAGAGGTCCTAAGGGAAAGCAATGCTCTTTGCCTGCCTGCCTCTGAGCTCTGCAGATGAGTTCATCTGTTCTGTTGTTGCTGCTGCAGCTGTTACTATCCTTTGCTGACCCTGGAATCCAACTTCTGCAGCCTACCAATGGGAACTACAGACCAGCTGCTCATTATAGATTCTCNGCCTTATGCTGCAGTTTGGAATTGTGGCATATGTCTCACAGATAAACAGCCACAATCTCCTCAGCCTCCCCAACATGAAGCTAGCCTAAAACAATAAAAATTATGGAAGAATCAAGGTCTTTTTAAGTGAAATCCTGGGACCTGGAGTTATATTCAGTTGTAGAGTCCTTGGTTAGCATGCATGAATCTCTAGGTTCAATTTTTAACACACACAACAGCCAACTATTCTACATGATAGCCTAAGAACACATACATCACTATACGTGTTTCAAAACCCACAGGCTATACAAGACCAAAACTGAATCCTCATGCCCTAACATAAACTATGGGCATTGAGGAAGCATGCTGTGGCATTGCTAAGTTCACCAGGGGAGGAAATGCACCTGTCTGGTGTGGGAAGCTGATGATGAAACAGAACACTCATGTATGAATGAGGGAATANAAGAGAAATCTCTGCATCACCCTNCTGATTTTGATGTGAATTTGGTGTTCCCAAAAGGTCTGTAAAGGAACATCCATTCTAAACACTGAAATTCAATCTANACATGTACACACATGTACACCTGTCCTGTCAAACACACCTGCTTGTTTGATGGATGTCACAAGTACTCATGCACCTTGATTGCTTATCATACTTACTCTGACATCATGACATTTCAACTTAAAAATAAAAACGGAAAGGAACAACAGAGTGCCAGTAAAGAAGCCAAGAAAATCACTGAACGACTCCCATCTGATGCCTGGTAACTGGAAAAACTTCCCCAGAAATTCAGCCAGAGAACAGTCAGGTTTAAACTTAACAAATACATCCTGAAGATTTACTAGCTAGAAAAGGTGAGTTGTAAGAATTGAAGCCTATTCAGCTTTTTCCGATCTCCAGCCATACTGAGCCNTAGGAAAGGACGCTTTCTTATATTTTCTGCCTTTGATCCATATGGGCCGGACTTACAATCTGTCAACAGCCTCCTCCACGCAACTGGCAAGTGAAAACCCTCTGTCGATAAACAGCTCACACGCTTGTCTACAGCATCAGAGCAGCTTCTTTCTTCGTCCTCGGGTTTCCCNCACGGCTCCATCTTCTCCATTTTAGGCACTTCCAGTCCACTGCTGCAACTGCCTTAGAGAGCAGCTGCACGGAAACCTAGCTAGAGATGCTTCTCTGTGTTGTATCTGCTCTCTTTTCCACGTTGGCTCTCTGGAGTTCCTAGTGGTCTCATTTTTTTTACGTCATCTGTCCAGTCTAAACTGACCTTGCTCAGTGGTTCCACAGATAAATACATAATGGCTGAACAAAACCTTCCCTGGTTTATCCATTCATGCTGAATTAACTTTTAATTCTCCAAGACAATGATCTTCCCGAGGGCCCATTACTTCCTCTTTCAGCTCTAGACTGTCAAGGGCCTACAGGTGTATTATCTTCGGATTAACCAGTAAGAGGGAGAGGGGGATCAGCTAGTAAACAGAGAGAAAGGAAACCTGCTAGTCATAGAAAAAGGTCAGAGGCCATCTCTTACCCTAGACCACTAGAGACTTTATAGGAAAAAAACAAAGAACAAGAATTGTAGATAGTCTATAACCCATTGCATAATAAATTTATCACAAGCTCATTTGCTTTNTAATAAAATGTCTTTGCCCAGCAAATTAGAGTCATGATTTCTATCTTATTGCAGTGAGGAATCTTAGGATTGAGCAGCATTTAGAATTTGTACTCTGAAGCTGTCCTTATGTACAAGTGACATGAAAGTGGAATGGAGGTGGGTAGAGAGTAAAGGGGGGAGGGGTGCTCAGGGGAAGGGAGAGAAGAGTAAGAAGGAGAGTTAACAATTCCATATGAAAACTAATATTGTGTATGCCTGCTAAATTATTTTTTATTTATCTACTTATTTACTCATTTATTTGGGACAGGAGCATGGGTGCCACAGCATGCATGTAGTCAAGGGACAATGTTTGGAGGTCAGTTTTCTCCTTCCATCATGTAAGTCCCAGGGATTGAACTCAGATTGTCAGCCTTGATGACAAGCAATTCTATC
This sequence comes from Neotoma lepida, assembly GCA_001675575.1. NCBI lineage: Eukaryota > Metazoa > Chordata > Mammalia > Rodentia > Cricetidae > Neotoma > Neotoma lepida. The sequence goes on along the minus strand of LZPO01044504.1, from coordinate 195,096 downwards.
TCCTTAGATATACTGGCCCTAATTTTTTTTTAAGAAATAGTCCTTGTTTATGTTCTTTTATGGCTGAGAAAGCCTAAAGGAAAGGCCATGATCTATCTTAAGTGTCTCCAAATGCCTGCGAGTTAAGGACTCGGTCCCAGAATAGCACTCCAGTGAGATGGGTACACCTTTGAGAGGCACCATGTTTGGGACATGAAGTACTCCCCAAAAGTTCATGTGTTGAAGAATTGATCCCCAGGTAGTAGATCCATTATGGAGATGTGATTGGATGACAGGACTCTGATCAAATCAAAGCATTAACACATTGATGAATTCATGATTAAATAGACTATCAGGACATGCTGGAAACTGTGGAAGGGGGGGTCCTGACTGGATGGGTCACTGGGGATATGTCTTCAAAGGATATGTTTTGACCTTCTCTTCTGTGTGTCTCTCTGATTTCTGGACACCTGGAGATGAGCTGTTTTGCTCTGCACCAGAATACCCAGTTTCACTGCACCTAACAATGGGATCACCTGACCATGGGCTCTGAAACTGTAAACCAAAATAAGCCCTCTCTTCTTTGTTTTCCTTGGGTATTCATTCAAGGTCACTGGAAATCTGACTGACAAAGATGGGCTCTGTGGGTGGGTTATTGACATTGGGGCCCCAGTCACCTTCTCTTCCTGTCACTTTCTGGTTGTGAGCTGGCCAGTTTTGCTCCATATGCTCTCCCCAGAGTCACCATCATCCTACAGCCTCATCAGGTCCAAAAACAGTGGTTCCACGTGGTCATGGACTGGACCATCTACAACAAACATTGACCTTATGAGTTGAAGGTCTTGAGTTTTTACAGCAACAGAACTGATACACACAGCACCTCCTTTATAGAACCCCTGGGTTACCCCTTCTCTTCTTCCCATCACTAGCTCCTATTTGTGGAAGAGCTGGGATTCTTAAGCTGCAGGTCCTTCAGGGATGAGGGAGAGAATGCCATACAGTTTGAAGGAGGCTAAGAAAAGCCAGCTCTAAAGGAGATAGTTGCTGGCTGAGGAGTTTGCTGGAAAGATAATTTAGGGGTTGGTCTTCTGCAACTCCTATGGAGTAGATACAGGTGGTACCCTTCCAGTTGCCCTTCACCAGCCAGGNCACCATTCCCTAGTGCCAAGAGTTTTAGGCAGGGGTGTATTGGCAAGTGTCTAATAGCCAGATCCCTGTGGGGTTGTAAAGGTGTCCAATATGTGTAGCTTTTGTTGACTTTGATGGTGCAAATGCCTTCTTTCATCATGACCAACTGCTTGCTACCAGAATGAGGTTGCTGAATGGCGAGCTGGGAAGTCCTGTTCAGCACACCATTGACACCATGGAGCTCACAGCTATTGCCTTCTCAGAACAGATGCCCCCTGCTAGAATATTGCCTCTGAGATTTCACCCAGAGGTACTTGCAGACCATGTTTAACTGAGGCATGTGCCCAACAGCCTGGCTTTTTTGTCTATGGGTTAGTTGATTCTGTGGTATAATTTATCCATCAGAATCATATGAGGCATATCACACTCCCTGAGACACAGCATTGCTCGTGATTCTAAAAGTCTGCATTTTTAAACTAAGTTCCACAATGTTTCTGTTTAACCTAAACCATGTCATCTTTTTCTCCAGGATCTTTGAGTGCAATCAATACTCCAAGCTGCTGGAATACTCGGTCCTGTAGCTATTCCAATGCTGCCTAACTGTAGGAAACTTGAGCCAAGTGTGAGTGAGTGGGTGAGGCTGTAGCTACTGAAACCCTGAGTAACTCAGCTTCCATCACTTTGTCCATTTGCTGTGGCAGACACTCAGAGGCTGTCTCTGCAGCATGAAAGCTCACACAAAGCTGCTCAAAACATCCTATCACTGAACCCCAGGAAAAGAGAGAGGGAGAAAGGGGTGTGGTCAAAGAGAAAAGATGTGTGAGAGAGGGAGGGTGGGAAGGAGGTGGGGGGAACCCATCCACCGGTGGACCTTAAAGTGATCTTCAAGAATCCTTTCTAATCATCATTTTACAAGTGGGACAACTGGGATTGGGGGCCCTTTGCTGACTATTTGAAAAGTAATTAATACTGAAACTAAACTCTGTGTCTTCCATTCCCAAGCCAGCTACTTCTCTGCATGTCAGTTGCCTGTTTAACTTCTTCAGACCACACTGGTACCAGTACAGGAGCAGAAAGTCTCCAGTCTGCGGTCACTGTAGAGGATTTTCCTGCCGATGCCCCCAGCACTGGGCGGTGGCTTGTTTAGCAGGGAGCCTTCAGACTCTGTGCGTTCCCAAGTGTGCACTGGAAACCATCACTCCATCCGAAAGGAGGCCAAAGTCAAAAATAATTTTGTTCTTTCCAGCTGTTGTCTTTTAATCACTGATGGTCCAAGAATGCCCTCTGGTGACTTCCTGCTGTGTGTTCAGGCAGACATAAGTCTTCTGGAGACAGAAAGTGGCTGTGGGAAAAGTGGGGGGCACTAGACCCCTGGAAGTGGTTTTCTCTCCCAACAGAGGTACTGTGGGTGTTCTGTCAGCAAACTGGCGGGATGTGACCAGGAACTCGGATAAAAGCTTACTACATTGTTAAGCCTCAGTTGCATTTGTGTTTTGTTGTCTAATAATGTCTATAATTATTTTTAATTATACAATTATTTCAATACTTACTCAACTCATATTATATTAATACAAGGCAAGGAAACAATAACAAATTGGTAGGCATAAAAATCTCTAACACAATTTTAACTTGGGCATGTCCTTCTGTGGTTTTTTGTATCATCTGACCACCATTTCCAAGAACATTAACAAAAGCAGATTCATGGGTGCTCAGAATGGATCTTTTCAAGACTGGGGCATTTTAAGACAGAAAGAAAAAAGGTGGCATTTGTGTCCCTAAGAAAATCGAAAAGAGTGGCGATTAGGAAGAGAATGAAAGAATCGAAGGTTTTCTAGGGCTATGACATAAATGTACTTATCCCTTTTAATTCTTATACTGATCAAAAATTTTAATGTAAGATTTGAAANGGACAGCATCAGCCCTTATGCATGTCAAGACTAGCAATACCAACAACTCTCATTTATTTTTTACCTAGGCGGCAGGGAATAGAAGCATTTCTCTTGCATTATTTTATGTGAATCGTTGTTATTTTCCACACATCTCGGATGAGACACTTGAGGTGGTCCCGTCAGCTCATCTAGCCCAAATACTTCCTTTTGGAGCCCTCAGTCAGCCTGAAACAATAGGCTTTCCCAAGCAGCTTCTCTGCCCCGCTCCTTGGATTCATCCTCAATTGAAATCTCATTCTCTTGCCTAACGCCTCCCTTGTTTAAGGAACTGTTATCCCGTGATTTGTGTCCTTTGGCAGGAATTTTGTCAGTGAGAGTGATACAGAAATTGTTTCCTTGTTCTGTTTAACATCTTTTAAATGTTTGGAACCAGGTATCAGAGACCAGTCCCTTTTCCTAGCCTCCTTTGCTGTCCAAACAGTCCTTTGTTCATTGTGTGATTTGTTTTTCAGGCTTTTATTTACCCAGGTTCAGGCCAGCTGTGTGTGAACGCCACATCTGGTACTGTGTAGCCTTCTAAATGCAGTCTGACTGCAGCAGAGCACAGTGGGACTACTTTCTTCTTGCTATCCAAACTGACTGGGGTTCAAAGGCAGCCGAAGACCTTGATCCTTGCCGCAGCTGCACCACCCTGACCACCCTTTCAGCACTCACAACCCATGACAAACCTCTGTCTTTTTCACCCACAAAGTGTGACCATTGGCCAGGCTACAAATGAAACCTTTTACGGCCTGATTTCTTAGATTTCTTTTCCTTCTGTGTTGAGATTGTCCAAATCTAGGGTCAAGGTGTACAAGAGTGTTTGTCTGTCCACAAACAGAGCCCATGGCTTCCCTCCTCGGTGTCCTTTGCCTGTCCGTGTCCCCTCGTCCATGAGTCTCCTAGCCCAGCTGTCCCTCAATTCCTGTGTTTTCATCTTCCCTTGAGGACGTCGTAAGACGTGATGACATGGCTTCCTGAAATCCAGACATGCTTTGTCTATGGCATTTCCCCTCCCTACCAGGCTCCCCACCCTATCAAGAGAGGAAATGAAGTTGGTTATGCATATCTTGTTTTTAAGCAAACCCACATTTAGTGAGTCTAGAGTGATATGTCCTAAAAGGAACAATTGGGCCTTCATTTAAAAAATGAAGGTTTCGTTAAAACCCGCTTTTGAGCAAATGAGAGAAATGACATTTTAGCTATACTTTTTACACTTTTACAAATCAGCTGAGAAAATGTATTTTCAAGATTATGGCACACAGCTAGGGAGTGCAATAGTGCCTCAGCAATGAAAAATTCAAAGTTTTATGCTTAAAATTCAAGCACCAAAAACCATACAAATTTTCCATTCCCTCCCTGGCCATCCTCCAAAAGGCCCTACATACTTCTACACTTCTCCTTGGGTCGGGCCGCAATGGATATTTGTCTTCACAAAGGACCAGGCTAAAATAGTAAAAAAGAAGAGAAACCAAGTGGCATTGAGGACCACATATGACTAGGCTTAGTTAAACACTCATACCTTGGAGCTGCAGTTCATTCTTCCCTGTGACAGGCTCAATAGTTATTGTCTTGCCTAACCAGTGGTAGGTCCTGAATAAATCTCCACTGAATTTAATCAAAGCAATCAAAGTGATTTTTGTGTGTATTTGATGGGCATCTGCCCAGTGCCAGCTTAGCGACTACTGCATGTTGATGGACATGTGTCCCCCTGCTAGATGATTGCTTTGTTTTTGAGACATTGGCACACTCACCACATAAAGGTAGTCATGACAGCCCCAACGGTTCCCTCCAAACACTTTCCAAGTCCTATTAGTTCTCCCACATGCCTACAAACTAGTCAAAGTAAATTTTCTGCAAGAATTTAGGAGAGTCAGCTTGAAGAGCTGTCAATATATTATAGTTTTAAAATTACAGGGATTACCAGACACAACCCAAACCAACTACTCTAATATGGTTCTATTTTGTGCAAGTTGGAAATACTATGATAGAAACAATGAAGTCTCTTTGTGTCCAAAAGTTGAAGTAATATAAATCTATTAAGTTTATGCTCTTTTCAAGGAACTGGTAGGCCAAGTGAATAGTAAAGCCAGGTTTGGGCAAGCCTTGAATTGTGCAGTACTCAGAGCCATGTCCTTTTCATAAATGCCACCAGACTCATGTGTCACTAAAGAACAACACAAAGTTGACAACTAGCTGGATAAAGCCTTGGAAGCCAAATGGACAATCTCGAGGGAAATGCCTGATGCCAAATAAGCTGAAAATTACACTAAGGGCCCCATGTTCCAATTGCACCCACATGCCCCAGCATCCTTGGTTGGGGACAGCCCAGACACAACAGGCTCCTGCGAGCTCAGACAGTGAGTAACCCACCTCCATTTCCTTTGGAGCCCCACTTCAGGGGTCCTTGAAGTTCATGCGCAGTGAGAAGCCACAGCGCTGTCAGAACCACATCTTTTAAGGACCAGAGATGCTAACAGATAGCCAAGTGACTAAAAAGTGACCAAGGCCTTTGTGCCCTTTGAGTGATGGCTGAAAGTGTTTGACTAGTTCTCCCCAGAGAGGGCAACACATTCACATTCAGAGACAGAAAGAGCTGTCTCACCTTCCCCTTCTCTCATCATGAACTTGAAGAAACAGCCCCTGACTTCAGAAAAGAAAGGAACAGAGGCATAGGTTGTTGGCGACAATACAGTGGCAGGCCAAGAAGCCTTTGCAGCACCTATGACTCTGAAATCACCCTGCCGTTGCTTTTTTCTGGAGTTGCAAGCCTTCCAGCGGCTCTCCTAATAGAGAAAGCTACAGCCAATCGCTTCCGTGCCTGTATTCACCTTGTAAGACACACTAAGTCCCCCCTGTAATGATTAACTGCCAGCCTCTCACTCACCTGGAGTGATGTTTCCAATCACGCCAGACAAGAGGTTTGCTCTGGCTCCCGACCCTACCTCGGAGGCCAGGTCTTGAAGAATGAGACTTCAAGTAGTTGCTGACACTTCTTCTGTCACACAAGCTTCTCTTGACAAACAATATTGACTACAAATTTATCAGGACGTTCTATGGTCATCAGTCATTTGTGTCCCTTTGTCTTCCTGGGAGTACACACCTGTTTCCTCTTACTCTCATCCTAAAATGAAACAAAATAAAACANAAAGTTGAAATTCTCAAAATGGAGGCCAGTGCAAGCCCTGCAGCTCTCGGGATGTGAGTATTCACTTGTGGCCATGGATTCACCCTTCCTAAGGAACTAAAATCTATAGAACAAAGTGCCGCCTCGGAGACAAGCACGTTGTAGTTACCTAGAAGAACACTTAGGAATTTGCTTTGCTGTTGTCTGGTTAACTTTTCCCCCACATTCTTACAAAGCTCTCAGAAAATGCAGATTTTAGCTAAAACAAAGCTTTAATCCACAGGTACCATGACTTCAGTGATCAAATACTATGAATGAGAAAGATTCTTGGTGTAAGAAAATATGGAGTCATGGACAGTTTTGGTTTTCAAATGCTATGCTAAGCAAACTAAGTACATATGAGGGCCAGATTCATGATGCAGGCTCCCAGTTTGCATCAAGCTAGATTGAAGAAGAAGGAGAAAGAAAGCAGAGAGCAGTGGGAAGAAAGAAAAGCCTTGGGTTTATAGCAGGACTCAGGGACCTCGGCTTTGGACAAAGGAAGAAGACTTATTGTACCCTAGGCTTTGGTAATAAATCAAGAATCATACAGTAGCAAATGTATTGGTAACTCTGCCCCACATCTACTCTGTGAGCCCTGAAGCAGTTCCAGTGTCCCAGACTGCCACCCTGCCTATAGAATCCCTAGACAACCAGGGATGTAATTACTCCAGGTCAGCAAGGGTTGCAACCTTTCCCAAGAAGTCTAAGGGGGCCTGTGTTAGCACAGAAGCCTGGTCTGGAACAATTATCTAAATGGTTCCAGTATAATAAAAACTTGGGAGTCAGATAAAGACCTGATAAATCCAAGGAACAACAGAGAATCAATTGGCTGACCATAACCCCCTCCCCAAACCACCAGTCCCGGAAATCCCCTCGGCTCTCTTCCTGTCCTCTCTAGCTGACCTCCTCAGTCCTCCAAGAATTCTATGACTAATCCGGGTCAGCCAATCATTGACTCTGTCCTTTGCTTTAAGATGGTTTTATTGGCAGAGTGAAATAGCTATAAAAACAATTCTCCCACAATATGGGTCCAATATCCTGGGGGCTCCAGGGTGTGCTGGTCCAATCTCCTGACTAAATGAACAGCAGGAAAGCCCATGAGAATCTGCTATTGCAGCTTCTTTCTCTTGATTCATGAATGAGAAACAACTGTAGTTTCCATGAAAGCTCACAGATCTCTTCTCTCCCTGAGGTTTATCAGTCACTATGCTGATTACCTGGCAGGGAGTAACGAGCAGAGATTGCAAGAAAGGGAGCACAAGTGTCTCTTCGCTCCTGGCCCATGCATCTTCCATGTGTAGACACAGTCATCAAAGATGAACTATCAGTGACTTTCCAGGCAACACAGAGAAACACACATGATTACAGTGCTCTGCTTGCAAGTTTGGTTTATAACAAAAGTTTAAGCTAAAATGATTCAATATAAAGCAGAATTTCACATCCCACTGGGCTGCCACAGATCTAACTTACCTTTTTCATTTCTCATAATTCATGAAAATAATGATGGCAATCTAATGTTGATTCAGAGCAGAGGGGGAGAATGGAGACTGAGCCTCAGAAACCGGCCATGTTTGTTGGTTGGGGTGATGGTGGATGTCTAAGCCACAAGGAAAAGGGATCTGCCTGCAGATGGAGGTGGGGTCATATAATGGTAAAAAACAATCAATCTGTTTAATAAGGAAGGAGTTGGGTTGCCTACAGAAAACCACAGACCTCACTTCTCAGACTTGTGATCATATCTAGAAAAATTGCTTAAGTCTTTTGTGTTCTGTTCCAAACCTCACAGCTCCATGAAACTCAATCACTGCCTAACTTGTACTTTAAATATGGGCAATAGGACCTAACCTTATACAAATATAAAAGTAACCAGGAAGGAAATGTTGCCTTAAAAATAAAAAGATCCCTGGTCCTTGCCCAGAGTATCAGTGGCTGAGTTAAAATGGGTAGCATGGCGGGGGGGGGATTGTGCCAAGTTATGTGAGTGATCTCAGTGGCCAACCAGATTTTAAAACAACCACTTTTGAGCGAAAAGAGCAAATACATCGCATAAGAATTATTTCCCCTACTCTTTGTTAATGGCAGACATGAATAATTGATACCAGCACTGCCAGTGAACCTAGTCTACCACAGAATCTCTCTTGCAGAGCTCCAAGCAGCTCCTACCAGTCAATGAAAACTGGCTTGCAGATTGAAAACTCCCTGCCATCCCTGAGTGACAGAGAGCAGACTCTAACATTTTGCACTCAGCTGTATGTTTAACTGAGCATCTAGAATACTTCATTATCGGATTCTTTTAGTTTTACAGAATCTTGGCTCATGCCTGATCTTTGAGCCTCTCAGGACCTTTGTGAGGTGTGCAGGTCAGGTATTCGGATCCTCTTTTTTTTTTTTAAGGAAGGAAGGGTTTATTTGGCTCACAGTTAGAGGGGACAGTCCATCGTGCTGATATGAGCAAAGGAAGTTTGTCCTCATTCGTCTCCCAGGCCAGTGTTCTGCCCTCTAGGAAGCTGAAAATCCCAGGTATTTGGGCTGAATTTTCTGGATATTGAGGAGGTGAATATAGACTGGACCTAGAGCAAACAGAAAAGAGAAGCCAAGGCCGGCCCAAGAGGGTGAGTGACTTGTCCATGGTCACAGAGCCTCAGAACTGGAAAATCAGACCTGAGCTCCTCCGTGTCAGGCCATGGCTGGGGAGGTGAACTGGGGGGGCTCAGCACAGAGGAGGAACGAGCCCCACTCCTTTCCCCACACTACCCAGAAGGACCTCTCTCAGGCCCTTCCTTTCTTCCATGGGTGTCATCCTCTCAGCCACACTCACCTCTGCACAACCCACCCCCTTCCCACCCCTGTAACATCCCTGCAAGCCGAAGGAAACAGCCTGCTTACTCAGAAGAGCCCCAGCCAACTGACTTAAGATAAGACAGGCACCTTGGCAGTGAGACTTGAATATAAAATTGCAAACAGCTTTTGAAGTTGCAGATCCAGAATGCTCTAAGCCAAAGAAGAGGGGCTTGCCTCTTCTGCCCCTTGTTTAAATCAACACTCCAAAGGGCTGAAATGGGTCCAGCCAACCTTCGGATGTGATCTCACAAGCCTGCCTGCCACACACATGCCTGTCACCAGAGCAAAACCCCCATGAGGCTTGTCACCACCTGATTCAGGGGACATATCTCTGCTGAAATCAAAGCAAGGGGGTATGGTTTAATGTCCTTTCATGTGTTCAGATATGTCCTGCCTGGCCTGAATGTGCTCTCTCACCTCTGCAAGAAATCAAGCACTCTTCAAATTGTAAGACAGGATGATGAGGGTCTCTGGACACAGGACTAGCCCACCCCTACCGCTTGCTATATGTGACCCTGACCAAGTAACTTCATCCCTCAACTTTCCACCTGCAAAATGGGACTAAACCAATAGCACTGCGATACTCCATTGTTTGCAATAAGTAGGGCTCTTTAAAAACTACAAAACAGGTTAAATATTAAAGTAAGTGAGCCATGTGAAAAATTTGGTACAATGACAGATACAAAGTCAGCAATATATGCTGCCACTGTTTATTTTAAAAACAGAAAATAGAATTATCAAAATATATACTAGAGAACTCTTAAATTCAGGTAGGGGGAGCATCTCAATAGATCCCCACTGTATTTTAGATTCCATGTAAATACGTGCAGACAATCCTGATGCTATGGTCTCATGTTTAATGACTTAATTGTCATGCAGAGAAGTGAATAATTAGCAAGTCAGTAACACTCCTTTTAGAATTGTCATCTTAAAGTAACAACATTATACATATCTTAGCCTGTATATAGTATGTATTCATATCTTACCCTGTATGAAGTATGTATACATATCTTAGCCTGTATATAGTGTATATATATATATATATATATCTTAGCCTGTATGTAGTATGTATACATAGCTTAGCCTGTATATAGTATGTATACATATCTTGCCCTATATAAAGTATGTATATGTATCTTAGCCTGTATATAGTATGTATATGTATCTTAGCCTGTATGTAGTATGTATATGTATCTTAGCCTGTATGTAGTATGAATACATATCTGAGTTGTATGTAGTAAATATATATATCTTTATGATATATAGCCTGTATGAGGTATATATTTCTATACTTTCCAAAATTCTACCAAAAACTTGATTACTTTCATAGTAAAAAATAAATAAACAAAATGCAAAATAAAATGAAGTACCAGCTGGCTTGCAATGCACAAACAGGGCTATCTAAAGGAAATAGTGGTCAAAGAGTAATAGGCACAGAAGGATTACATCATGACTTCCCCTACTGGCACAATTAGACATTTCTTTTGGAAGCTTCTAGAGACCCAAGTTTCAAAATCTAAATGGAAATGGGCCACAGATATTTCTCAGAGATTACCAGCAGTACTTCCAGCCCAGAAAAAGGCAAAACCAAGGATTCTTTTACATGTAGAGGCCACCACCTGAGTCTGTTGTTCTGTGTGTGCACGTAAGCTTTGACACATAAGGATGTTTGAGATTGACCTGGCGAGTGTGCAAAGGCAGACAGACAAACAGACTAAATGGCACACACACACACACACACACACATACACATGCACACACACACTATTGTTTTGTTTCCATTGCTTTGCTTCACATTCTCCTTGAAGGGGTTTGGGGGCTCAGCCTTTTTTTCCCTCCATTTACATAGAAATGTCCCCAACTACAGTTTCCCTTCAACTGGGAAAATGTTAGAAAGTTGCTGGTGTCCCATGAACATGAAAAGTCTGAGCACTGATGTACCAAGCCCCATCTCTGAAGTATTCATGTAAGGAAGACCGGGAATTACAGCGAGGCTAATCCGTTCTCAGGATCTCTGAGCACGGGAAGCAGCTGGNTCATTTGGCAGCAGAAAAAAGCTTAAGGGACCTCAAAAGCTGGCTGTTACTTAGTGGTGAATTTGGGGCCTCTTGGAGGCTGAGTGAGTTCTGAACCAATTACATATTTGAAAACCTCTAATATGTTAAAAATTGAATAGATTCCAGAATACTGCTACACACNTTATGGTATTTTTCATGTTTACATTTAGCAAATGAATGCTTTTGACCCAGGAGTGAGATAGCTTCAGATGTCAGGCTTCAGAGCCCTTCGTCAATAAAAAGCCCAACACAAGCAGCCCTCTGTGGCCATGCCTGTCATGAACTGAGTAAGGACACTGAGAAGAAGATTCCTGAGGGGCTGGTCTTATGTCACAATATCATTCTTGGTCTGTGGTTATATGGGAAGTATGGGAGAGGCCAGGAAGAGTGACCTCAAATTGAAGTCTCCCCAAGATCTCATGTGGTTCTTGAGCCTCTCTCTTTGCACAAGACCTTTGGATCCAAAACAAGAAGTCTAACCGAAATAGCCTCTCAGTTCCTCATTGAGCTGCCAAGTAATTTTCTTCACACACAACAAATGGGTTCTACCCAAGTCAAGAGATGGACCTATGAAGACGCTAGTGGGTATTCTTAACAACTCATGTTTCCAAAGCCCCTTCAGGATGGGAAGCCTAAGATNATATAAATACATTTCAAGAAAATGCTATATTGTTCAATCATTATCGTTATGATGATTGCCTGGTATCAGGTGCCCCGGAACATGGAAAAACAAAGAAAAGGTCACAGAGATTTCTAACTTATGCTAATAATGGAAGTAAGATGGGACAATTATATACTGACCTGACTTGAGGACTCTCATGGTAGACAAAACTATGTTAGCATGGCAGTGGTCAGTCTCAGGTTTCTGCTTCTCCATAATCTGGTCTTACGATGCCTGATGTACAGTGTGACTTTGGTTAATGTCAACTAACTACATCTGAGGACTGAAAGTTGTTAGGGAAAAGCCCAACACCAGTTTGAGAAACCCTCTTTTGAGTTATTGGTCAGGGTTGTCCAAGAGACTCCCAAAGCAGTATATAGGCTATTGCTACTGTCCTTGCATGACCTCCCCAACCCCAGAGGTGGAAGGTAAGTCCTATTGCTGAAGACATCACACATTTTAGACACAGGATACCGAGGACCTGAGCCGGATCTGACCTAAAAGCTTCCTTCCTGACAACTAGCTTTCATGGTACCAGAAGGCACCATGAAAGCTTCCAAAAGAAGGAAGCAACTAGTTATGACCCTTTGAGCCACAACAACAGTCAGCATAACATAATAAGCCTAAGGGTGAAATACCACACATACCTTGGTAGTAACCCAGAGTTCTCTAATTGGACTTAAAGTCCAGTCAAGAGGAAAATCATGCCAGGTTCTGAAAACCTAGCCAACTACCCAGGGTTAGTGAAGTCATGGATCTGCTAGGAGAACCTACAGCCACCACTTTACTAAACAGCATAATTCCTAACTACAATCTAAACATTCATGCTAATGCCCACAGGTAANTGTAGTTCCCACTCTTCATCAAAGAAAGTTCTCTTTGCAACAGATGGAGATTATTACAGAAAATCACAACTGGTCAAGATGTGAGTTGCAGAGACCAGTCCCAAAGGGTCCATCTACAAGACCTAACTCTGCACGGAAGGCTCAGGGGTCATCATAGAAGAGAAGGAGGGAAGATTATAAAGACTAGAAGTCTGGTGTGAGACTGTGTCTCCTAGAAATGCCACAGAAGCTACAGCCATGATGTCTCAACAACATGGCTACCTAAACACGATCTGAACAAGGATGACATCAATAGATATGCCAATATGGAAGGGAGAAAGCTCAAGAGGGCTCAATGCTAGACAGAGAGCTACAATTAAGAAACGCTGAAAACAGGAGAGAGTCTTCTCCAGGGAAGACCACACTAACGGTTTATCCAACATCGACAGTCAGCCCTGAACACACA
>LZPO01044504.1:159258-172545 GCA_001675575.1 Neotoma lepida | reverse complement strand
GGCAAGGTAATGAAGCTATCAGGAAACATCAGTGGATAGAGGGGTTCAGGGAAGCTTCAGGTCCTCATGGGTGGCTCATTCCGTGAGGGAATGACTCTGGAGCTGAGCCCTATCTCAGGAGGAAGGGTCAGTCTGGAGAAAGCTAACTAACATCCCAGCCAGATGCTAACGTGAGGGACAGAGAAGGAAGATCAGTAGCAAGTCCTCGTGTCATTTTTGTTGCTATGACAACATACCCCGGCAAAAAGCAACAGGAGGGGCAGGGTTCTTTGGCTGAAAAGCCCAGGCTACAGTCTATTGCTGCAGGGAGCCAAGGCAGGATNTGGAAGCAGCCAGTCACATCCACAGTCAAGGGCAGAGGGAAATGGATGTGTATGTGCTTCCCTGACCTCACTGCCCCCTCCACATTCAACACAGCTCAAGACCCAACCNCTGGGTGCCATCTATANTGGGCAGATCTTCCCACCTCAATTAAAAACTCAAGACAGTCCCTTTACAAACAAGCCCACGGGCCAACCTGAGCTAGACACTCCTCCATTGAGACATTCTTCTCGGATGATTCTAGATTGTGTGAAGTTGGCAGTTAAAACTAATCCTCACAAGAGTTGGAGAAACAAGCTGGGCCTTTCCAAAACCCAAAACACCAGTCACTGGCGGGCCACAAACAAGACCCTGTGCTGTGAAATGCGACCATTACCATTTGGTTCTGGTTTCTGAGAAGTGGAGGAAGTAGGAAGACANAGAACAGAGAACAAATGTAAAGATAGGCCGTTTAAAATATTGTATTTGGAACAGGAAATTGTAGATTAGTAAGAGGAATGAACATTTTAAGTGAATCAAAGAGATACATGGTAGAGTGATTTCATTTCGAAACATGATACACCATGCTCTGGCNGACTGCTTCAACCTTCTCAGTCCAAAGAGCATGTCTGAAGCAAATTTAGAGTTCTCTACATAAACCATTTTTAAAATCAGGATATCAGATAAAAATAAAAGACGCTTTATTTTATTGCTGTTAAATACACACACACACACACACACACACACACACACACTTGCAGCAAGTTTTAGAATGTTCCTTACTCTCAGTAGATAACAACTCTTTTTTTTTTCTAGTCTATTATCTTCCAATGTCTCATTTTTACATTATTTGAAGCTCTGATCCCGAATGACTAATTTCCTGACCCACTTGCCATGGTCTAGGTAGAACCCCTGAAGGGTCTGAAGATGGAAGTACCCTGGTTCAGTTGGTGACTCCACTGCTGTTCTCTGAGCAGGAATAAAGCAGGAGGAAGACCACACAGAAGGTTCGTTTGATTCTTAAGTGACCNGCACTGAGGTCCTCCACTATAGCAGGNCTAATAAGGACAAAGAGAAAGCGAGGGGCTTGATTAAGGAAGTCTTGACAGTGCATTGGATGTGGANCTGACAGGATGGAGAATGTTTCTTCCTCAGTACCAGGTACACCATTAACTAAACAGAGAGGGAGGCATTCTGATCCAGACTGACGACAAACAGGTCTGCTGGAGTCGATGTATTACTTCTGTGTCTCTGTGACCAAAACACCCAACATAAACAACATGGAGAGATAACTTCTGGGTCTCTTTCCGTCACAATGGAGAATCCATGTAGCCAGAAACTATTAAAGTCTTGTTTACATAGCATCAGACGGGAGCAGGGACTGACTAGGACCAGTTAGCATCTTCAAAGGCCTGTTCGTGGTGTCTCGTTCCACCAGCCAGTGCCTTACCTCCTAATGGTTCCCACACCTTCAAAATAGCACTGCAAGCTAAGGACAAAGTGTTTAAAAATGAGCCTGAAAGGGACATTTCAGATTGGAATGTAACAATTACTGTTGAATTCGAAATTTCTGAGAGATACCCACGTAGCCTGGCAGTGGTAGNGCACNCCTTTAATCCCAGCTACTTGGAAGGCGGAGGCAGGCAGATCTCTGAATTTAAAGGCCAGCCTGGTCTGCAAAGAGAGTTCCAGAATAGCCAGGGCTACACAGAGAAATCTTGTCTTGACAAACAAACAAAAAGAGAGAGAGAGAGGCATCCACATGAAAATATTCAGTGGGAATCTGTATGTTAGAGTCTGAAGTTCCAAGGAATGATTAGCACTACCCTAATGCTTTAGGATCATCAGAATGATGAAAATGGGTATTACACCCCANAGTAACGTCTTTAGTGCTAACCATGTTTGAGATTGTTTTATCTTATCTTATCTCTGTGTATGCAATAATATATATATATGATATTTTCATACATACTAAATTAGTTGCTGTGATCTTACACAGACACGCACACACACTTGCACNCNTCCATGNGTACATGCCCATGCAACTTGTGCATGCAGGAACACCATAAAGATGAAACTAGCCAAACAACTTCAGACTTCCCAGTAAAGCTAAAGTGGAAAGGTACAAGAGGACATTTGGTTCTTTTTTTCTGTATTCTGTTATTTTTTTTTTAGTAAAAATTTTTTCTGAAAATAAGAGAACATATTGATAGAGTAAAGGAATAGAAAACAATAAACAAATATATAAAGAACAGCAGCGACAAAAGAATGGCCATTTGGCCATGACATCAATGCACATCTCTCTGTTTTCTATGTCACTGCAGCTTGATGAGCAGGGATACACGCCTGGCAGCTGACTGCTGCACCCAAACATCCAACCCTGTGCTCTCTGGAGCCCCTGGTACATGGCAGACACTCTAAGAGACTTAGAGGGGAAAAAAGAAGCCATCATNTGCCTTCACATGTGACTACCACATCCATAACATCTATGCACTTTGAGGTGCGGATTTATGTGTCCCAGATAAAAGACAGACCTCTGATGATACAAAACCTGCTGAAGTCATGAATAAATCATTTGAATTCCTTGGAAACAGGGGCCCATGCCTTTGGCACTATATCACAGAATCAGTTCTGTGCCTAAAACTGCAATGTATGGTGACAGAAAAAAACAGCCTTCTACTATGGGAATGCAATTACTGCATAGCTAATAAATGTGGGTGTCATGCTTGAGTGAGGGAGATGACCAAGCCCCTGCTGTAACTCAAGTGCACTTCCTTCTACAAACATATGAATTCCCAAAGGTGTCACGTTGTATAATTTTTAGTGATATCAAAATTACTTATTCAAATATATCTCAATTTGATAATTTTTAAATGCCAATGTTCACTAGGTATTGAATAATTAACTCATTATGTCAATAAATTACTTCATTTCTAAAAGCAATAATTTCATTTTTCATATAAAATAAGCACATTCCAAATGAAGATGTGTGATCTTTTGTATATTTCTTAATATTAAGTTAAAAGAACAACGTGAAATCTTCTAGCCTATATTCAAAACTGTTTTGGTGTTAGTTTGGTATTTTAGTCTATTCAGAGTATAATAGAAAGAGACCAATCATATTTATAGTTATTATTTTATTGTATTGTGTTTGTGTACATGTATATACACATGTATGTGCTAAGGTATGCATTCAAAGGTCAGAGGACAGCTTTCAAGAGTCATTATCTACTTCCTCCATGTCGGTCCTAAGGACTAAGCTCAGGTCATAAGCTTGGTGGCAATCATTACCTGCTGAGCCAACTTTTGGCCCATAATCGTATTTTTGTTGATAAAAATAAAGAGCATAAGTTTTTAATAATACTGTGCTTTAATATCTTTAACATAACCAGGAATATTTCTATATAAAAAGTGAATTATGAATACTTTGAGTTTTAAATTGTGCAAAATCTCTAGTATGATGACCTACACTGTCCTCCATCTTGCTTTGGATAAAAATCATCCCTTTGAAAAAAAAATCATCCCTTTATCTAGTACATCCATTCTGTATAAGCTACCTGTCCATTAGTCATTCAACAGCCATCTTCAGTATTGTGTTTAAGCACAAAAAGATTTTGGGAGGGGGGTGTAGGGAGAAGATATTCACATATCTTTAATTAAAGCACATGGCTATAATTATTCTGTTTTATTATTAGTTATCATCCTTAGTCTCATACTCTACCTAATTTAATTGTAGGCAGAGTTTTCATTCCTGCCTACAGTTCCCAAATAACCTAAATGGAGACTCAATAGTAACTGTAAATGCTCAGCTGATAGCTCAGGCTTATTACTAACTAGCTCTTACATTTTAAATTAATCCATTTCTATTGATCTACATTCTGCCATGTGGCAGTACCTTCTTTCAACACAGGATGTTCATCTTGCTTCTTTCTATGTCTCTCTCGACCCCCCAACTCNGCCCTTCTTCTTCCCAGTGTCTCTAGTGTTGGAATCAGAATACCTCTGGTTCAGGCTAAATGTGTCCCCACCCCTCCTGTGTTGTTTGTGCTGAGTTCAGTGATGTTATTCAGGGTTGTTCCGCTTCGGTGCTGGGAAGACGAATGTTTCGCAGCTGTGGCTTCCTGGAGCATGCTGACCGTTCCTTGACCCCAGGTGCTGAGGCACGTGGCAGGGCCATTCTCAGAGGGTATATAAGGCTGAGGGGATGATAAATAGAGGTCCCAGATGCTTGCAATCTGACAGAGTGTGCTGCGTTCATCCTGACTCCCTTCGCCAGATCAAGATTTGTGCCGTGTGGGCGGGCACCTAGTCTGGCCTAACCTTATCTTGTCCAGCTATTGGCCAGTCAGCTTCTGTATTAAACCAATCACAGCGACAAATCTTCACAGTGTACAAAGAGATTATTCCACAGCACTTAATCTTAGGAACAGATATAAATATAAGTTCAATACAATTTGGAAGTTCAGTATTCACTGGGATTCCTGGGATGTATGTCTTACGGGTAAGGCATTGTATTGTTTTCCAATACTTTTACAATACAATAATACAATTAGACTATTGTATTATTTTCCAACTCTGTACCTTAAGATGTAATTAGCACAAAGGATTTTAGGAGAATTTTCATTAGTAACACAGGAGCTAAGTGATCAGATTAATTCCATTAAAGAGAAACCCATAAACTGTGGACTTTGCACTTGGAGGATGCTAAAGGTCCTTTGGGGGCCAGAACCTCCTCATCAAAGGTCATAGAGAATGAAAATGCAAATATACTTGAAAGATTTTCATTTGAAAATGCAGTGTTACCTCGAGTGTTATACTCAAACAGAGCTCTCTGGGGAAATGGTTTCCCAAGTTCAGCCACATAGACACCTGGAGCCACCACAGGCATGGTCCAAGGATCCCAGGCTGCATCTCAACCTCACCGCAGACTTTGGCGTCATCTAAGTGGTGCTGTTTTCACAAACATGTCAAATGTAAGAGTCCCAAAACCATCAAAGCTCACACCAATGTTCCAGTGGAGGAAGCCTGTCAAGCCAGGCAATGGGTAGCAGGGTCACTTCCCTAAGGTTGTCCGTGACGCTGTGAAGGTTAAGCCTGAGTTACAATGGAGACCCCAGGGTATTGGAGGCACCAAGAACATGGAACATCTGTGAAGGAAAGTCACAGGTGCCAAAGGCAGTCAGCCAAAGTCACATGTACTACAGATAGCAGCACCAGGCACACAAGTCCACTAGAGCCCAGATGGTGACACTGGCAACTTAAGGCACCAGACAGGAGACTTCAAATATTTGCTCTGCTGTGNTTTGGTTTTCTTTTGGAGCATTATTTCTTTACTACATCTCATTTCTCTCTTTAGTTCATTCGGTGACATATTATATTGAAAGTATGTAATTACCTATTTTGGGTTTTGTTGTTGTTGTTGTTACTTATTTGTTTTCGTCTCAATTTTACTGGAGCTCATAGCTCAAAAGAAATATGGGACTTAGAAATTTTTAATTGCAACTGTTAATACTATGGGAGCTTTTGAAGTTGGATTGGAGGCATTTTGCATTTTGAGATGACAATGAGGCTGTAGGGGCTAGGGATGTAATATTACAATTTAATGTGACAAGTTTCCTACACGTTCACTGTCTTAACTCTTGGTCCCCAACCGGTGATTGTTTGGGAAAGTCGTAGTACTTTAGGAACAAGAGGTATGCCAGCTGTTTGGGAACATGACACAGCTATGCTATTTCTGAACTCCTTGCTGGTCCCCACCAGTTTTGAGAACTCATGCAAACCAACATGATCATGTTTGTTTGGCAATTGTGAGTAGCATCTACTAGTTAGAAGTGAGTAGGAATGGGATACCCCTCAGTCACTAAGTGCATGATATCGATGAGAGCAAGTCCCAGGAGAAATTCTACCATCCAGCCTCTGTTCACAAGTAAGCATGCACCCAGGCTACTCTTGAAGATGTTTTGCTCTTTTAGGTACTTGGGCAAATGCTTTGCCATGAGGATTAGTTATCTCTTCTTGAGGCTGTGACCAAATATCAGATAGAACAAGAGAATAAAGGTGTATTCAGCAGGGGTGTCCAGACATAGCCTAGCTGTGTCACTTTCCCAAACAGCTGTAATCNTGAGCGTTTCTAAAGACTTAACAGCCTTAGAAGGTACAAAAGACCCAGAACACCTGAACCAACGTATATTCATTGCTTTTCTAGCCGGGTGACAGAGCAATCACAAACACAATTCAAGGCACATTCACTTTGGGTCACGGTTTGAGAGGATTTAGTCCATCATGACAGAGAAAGCATGGTGACAGGGAGTTCTGTTGTGGCAAGCGCATGCCGCTGAGATTCCTCATCCCCACCCCTGACACACAAACACATGTAGAACAGGAAGTAGAGANTGGACAGGATGAGCGACTAGACTATACACTTGATGATCTGGCCCCAGTGACACATTTCTTCCTGTACGGTGTCACCTCCCAGTGTAGTGCCATGAGCTGGGGTCCAAGTGTTCNAACTCATGAGCTTGTGGAGAACATTTCACATTTAGCCTATAACATAGTCTAACCCTCGCATTACAAAGAAGAAATATTGTAGCTGGAATTTTCTTTGGGCTGCCAACCAANTCCAAAATATAGATGTGGAGACTTATTATTAACNATGAATGTTCAGCCTTAGCTTAGGCTTGTCCCACTAGCTCTTTTAATTTAACCTGTTCCTATTCCCCAAGTTTTGCCTCAGGGTTTTTTACCTTTCTTTCATTCTNTATGCCCTGCTTCCTCTGTGTCTGGCTAGCTGGCCCCTGGTTTCCCTCTGGCATCTCTTTTTCTTTCTTCCTCCTCCTNCTTACTCTCCCCNCTTGGAAGTCCCACCTCTATCTTCTCTCTCGCTATTGGCCTTTCAGCTGCTATTAGCCTTTCAGCTTTTTATTAGACCAATCAGGTGCCTTAGCCAAGCAAGGTAAAACAGCAACACATCTTTACATAGTTAAACAAATACAACACATCTTTACATAGTTAAACAAATGCAACACATCCTTGCATAGTTAAACAAATATTCCACAACAAAATATCACTCCATAAAGAAAAGACAAGTTTATCACAGGAAGTGGATAATGGCCCTACACATTGCCTTCATGAAAGTTTACCAGTCTGCAGATAAAGGTCAATCTCATTCCATCCTCAGTAAATGACCAGTTGTCACATCCATGGGGTGACCAGAGGGCAGTGTAAAGACTTCTACTTAAAATTATTAGCCCATGGGCTGTCATTAGTTAATGTACATTCTAGTGTGGAGTTGGGATTTAAAAGGTAAAATAACTAGAAGAAATATAAAAAGCCAAGAGTGTTTGTTGAAACTCAATCTACAACTGACATTTCATGATTGAGTTTCAGCCTTTTACAATCAGCTCTACTCTTCCATGGACACAGATACTACATTTATTCAGTAAACATTACAATACTTGTGCAACAGTACATTACCAGGCACTGTTGTAGGCACTAGGGACATGCAAAGAAATGTTAGAGACATAGTCTACCTCTAGCTGTCAACAATGTTTAAGAAACAGCATGTGCTCAGATAGCACTCCATAGAACTACATTTATCACCTGTTTCCTCAATGACAGGAAAATTTAAGATGCTTTGTGAGCAGAAAAAAGAAAGAGAAAGAGATGATGGGAAGCGCCAAAAGAAAACAAGGAGGCAAAACGCTAAAAGAAGTTCCTTTAGGAGGCANCCACAGTATCCTGGAACCAGACCCAATCCTAACCCAAGTAACAGAAGTTGTTATTGAAATGGGGGCCAGGGACTGATAGTTCTAGCTAGACAGGATACTACTACACCAAGTAGCTATGCAATCTCTATTTACTAACAGACTTTTGGACTCTTGCAGGTTGTTGGACTTTAGGACTGTTGGTGAATCCGACAGCAGAGTAACTCCCAGCCTGGAAGAACACAGATGTAATTCTCCCTCTCTGAGCATTCATGTCCTTTAATATGTTGACCCCAAATCCTTCCCACGAGACCAGGTTCCTTCCTTTTGTTACCATCGACCAGATGAATATAGAATATTCTAGTGTTTGCAGCACACAATGCCTTCAGTGAGTAGAGGTAAATGAAAGGAAAGTACATCCTGTGCACCCTGCCAAGTCAGAAAACAGGCCCTGAAGGTTCCCAATCAATCGGGGCCAGATGTGGAAATCACCCTGTATCACATTGTCCCCTTTCAAAGTTCTGCTTCCTGAAGGCATTTTGAAACAGAGGCAGGTAAATGTGAATTTGCTAAATTTGCTAAAGAACTTTTCCCAGAGAAGGAGGCAAAGGAGAGTAGAGGGGGAAACCTGCATTTTCTACTGTTGAGGATTAGGACTGCCCTTGGCAAGGAACTGAGAACTGCTTGGAAAAAGTCAAAAGACTTGTCAGACATCAAAAGCTCAGAACAATACTTTAGTGATTTAAGTGTAAATGAATCTTTGACACATATGGATTAAATTTCCCTTACAGGGCACACACCAGCGCACTGAGGAAAATGTTTCTGACAAGCCCCATGCTCAGTTTACCAAATGACTGCAGATCGTGTGATGGATCATCTGTGAGGTCCAGTAGCATGCCATCCCAGCGGACATATGCTTCTCAAGCTCACCATGCTCTACATCAGAGGACCTCAGAGTGGGCAAAACAGACACAAAAGCATTGACCACAGGGAGTCCTTGTCTGTGCCCTCTTTGTCCTCATCTTCTTCCAGTACATAAAGCTGGGGCACTCTGACTAACATCAAATGTATTGCTTCTACAAACTGAGAACTCACCATATGCCAAATCCAAGATTTAAAAAATGACTCAAATATAATAAAATATCAAGTCATCTCCAAGGATTCATAAATTATAAGCAACTGATAGGTATTGTCCTTAATCAAAGACACTGGGTTTTAGGTTTATGCCTTTCTAAAGGTGTTGATGATCAGTGAAGGCAGGAAGTAGTTGAAGCTGGTTGTCATGTTTTTCCTTCATGTCATGCATGGCTTGTTGTGACGGGCACAAATACTGTACTCGTTGGAGCACACAGGAGACAGTGATGATACAAGACAGTCCCCATGCCAGAGGAAGCTGGACAGACTTCACTGGAAGTGCAAGCATGCTTGTTTTTGCCACAGCTAGATGTGCTAATGACATTTCTGCTCAAGAAAGTCCCAGTGACAATACCTCGGAAATCCACAGAACCCCACCCACATCTGTATCTGCTGGGAAGGGTTGGCAGCATAATCTACTGACCTGGAATTGTTTCTGCAGATTTCACAGCTCCTCCTAGCGCCTGGAAGGGCTCTGAGGATAGCAAAATGGGAAGCTTTATCCACAAGGTCATCCGCAGCTTGGACAAGCTAGGCAGTGGAGGGTGTCAACACAGGTGTCTGGGCTTACCAGAAGTCATATAGCAAGCATACTCATATTTTCATGAAATTTTTATTAAAATTTCACCTTCATCCTGACATGAATAAGAATGGGAAGAATGAACAGGAATCAAGCAAATGAAACTATGAGAGTTTTAAAGATAATTGTTTTTATCATATTAGCAAGATTACATGAGTTCTTGTCTCTTGGAAATAAATCAGATATAATAAATTATTAAATAAATAAATTAAGAGCCTAATGTCTCAAAAAAGCAAATATTGGACTTTGACTCATAAGAACTATGGGTCCTCCTTTTGATTCACTGGGTCCCAACATGGTCTACTTGGTGAAACAAAAGTCACCATTTTGAAAATTGATAAAGGTTAAGCTGGGAAATTTCTAAAACTATATTATTGAAAAATGTTATGTATTTTAATTGATTTACATAAATTTAAAAGTCATAACTTTAGGTTGGGCATGTAGTTCAATGTGTAGACCATGTGTTTTGCATGAGCAAGGGCCTTGGTTCTGCTACCAGCACCACAAAATCAAAGCTATAGCTTTGGATATCATAAACTGTGAATCTGAAGAAGGGCCTACAAAAATACCTGGGTCCTAAAGACATGGAGCAAAATCATTCTGCATAAACATAAGTTTTATGTCTGTGTGAATCTATAGTAATCTTCATTAGACATGATAGTCAAGAAAGCAAGAAACTAAAATTTCTTTTAGAAAAAGAGCAATAGGGCTGACATATTCCAAACCTAGGGGTGTGACTAAACTTAAATCTAAATATGCTCAAAGGTGTGAATTAGCATTTACAGACTGCTGAGGAATGAGAACACATACAGAATTGTCCTGAAGTTATGTTATTTATTTGTCAGTGTTATTTACTGGGCACGAGAAAACACGAGGTACAGTGGAACTCACTATAAGAGTTTTTATTAGGGAAGGGAAAGGGTGGAGGTGGGTAGGCCTACTGAAAAGAAAGGTGCATGGTGGGGGGGGGGTGTGCATACTACCTCTGGCAAGAGGGAGAGAGATCAGGGAGTGGGTAGAGTCTGCTTTTATAGGTCACCTTGCACATGTGTATATGGGCTTACATAGCTAACCACACATGGGCATAGATTAGATGATCATGCTGCATGTAGATTATGTGACCACGCTTCACATGGATTTTTTAGGATGCAAGGCCCTGGAGTGACTAGGCATTTTGCCTGACTGCTGACATCACATGTGCAGTCATGTGACTCCAGAAGTGGCTAGGGATAATAACATTCCACCGTTTTTGTTATTATAAAAAGTAAGGGGCTAGGGGTGGCAGGTGAACAGGTGAAGAGAGCAGGGCCCTAGAATCTAGATTAGTATACTGTAAGAAGGCTTTTATAAGTCATTCTAGAAATTGAGGCGGATTCTCTTGTCTGTCCTGAAATATGTCTTGAAGCTTTTCATAGTTTACTGGTTTGAGGGCAGCCTTACGAAGACCTGCTAGGAGGCAGGTCATAAACTGATCCCTAGCTAGGAAGCCACCTGGGGTGTTATAATCCCACCCCCACTGTGGATCCCTATGGGGATGCCTCAGCTCCGGGAGGATGTGCTGCATTAGTCTGGTGGCTCTCATCTGCAAGTATCCTAGGCTATTCTCAGACTCGTCTGCACCCCTCAGGAAGTAGGATGTTAGTAAGAATGATGTCTATATCATGAAAGGTGAAACTATAGGATTGAGTGATATGTTGGAATTGTTTAATAAAAGAGAGAGAGTTGGATGTATAAGAACCCAGTTTCTTTTCTATCTGAGAGCGTTCTGCCAGTGAGGAAGGGACATGGAACTTAACCAGTCCATCCACCTTGGCTACCTCTCTCAAAGGGAGGATGGCCACTGGGTTGGTTTGACTAGGGTGGGGTTCTTTAGCAGCTCGAGAATGCGTGATAGGAGGAGTAAAGGTGGGAGCCAGAGTCGGGTGGTTGGAGCAGCCCTGTACCAGAGAGGAGGAAGGAGCTGGAGGAGCTGAAGGAGCTGAAGGGACAGTCGCTGGAGGAGAGGAAGGAGTGGGAGGTCAGAAAGGTGGGGTGGGGGTGGGGTGTTCATTAGCAGGGTCTAAAGCAGCAGTGAGAGGTTCCTCTGGTTTGGGTTGCATAGCTAGGAGCACGTGGGCAGGTGAATAGCAATCAAAGAGAGAGGGTTTGGAGCTGAGATAGAAAAAGCTTGGATATAAGGTAACTCCATTTGCCCATTCATTGACAGAAGTTAGATAATGCCCATAAAATAGCGGGTCCATGAGCCATTAGGTGGCCATTTTTTATTAATTAAGGGATATTTAGGCCATTTTTTAGTTCAGAGGCGGATAAGCTTAGAAGTCTGTAAGTAGGGCACTAAGCTGAGAGTTTTGAGGGTTTCTAAAAGGCATCCCAGAGGAGATGTGGGGCTTATGGGATTGGAGGCCGCATTTCCCGTGGCTGTAGCAGAGAGAGAAAAATAAACAAGATCCAATGGCTATAATATCTCAGGCATCCCAGAGACTAAGCGAGGATCGGTAATGGCACAAAACACTCAGTGTTCCATTGAGCAAAGAGTGAGGGCCGGGGCGGTAGCTTGAGGATGAGGGTCTGAGAGAGGAGAAATGAATGAAAACAATACCTCAGATTGCAGACGTGGGGAATGGCCAGGGGTGATAGTCAGTGATGGGGCTGACCATAGCTACTAAAGACTGTGGACTGGGGTACCCCCAGTTCCAAGATACCAGAAGGATGCCGGCGATCAACAGTAGTTCCCACGGGTCCAGGGAACTGTCTACACTGACTGTTTAAGGGAAAACTCACCAATCGAAGTAGCCGGTGTTGTGCAAAGTGATCCAGCAACCAGGCAGATGTAGAATGGACAGTTGCAGATGAACCAGCCTCGATTCAGGATCCCAGTGCAGGGTGCCAGGAGGACCTGTTTGGTCACAACACCAATGTTATTTATTTGTCGGTGTTACATGAGGTACAACAGAACCCACTATAAGAGTTTTTATTAGGGAAGGGAAGGGGTGGAGGTGGGTAGACCTACAGAAAAGAAAGGTGTGTGGGGGGTGGGAGAGAGAGAGAGGAGTGTGCACTACCTCTGGTGAGAGGGAGAGGGAGTGGGGAGTAGGTAGAGCCTGCTTTTACAGGTCACCTTGTGTGTGCATATATGGGCTTACGTAGCTACGCCACACATGTGCATAGATTATTTGATCACGCTGAGTGCAGATTATGTGCTCATGCTGAACATGGATTACATAGGATGTAAGGAGTGACTAAGCATTTTGCTTGACTGCTGACATCACATGTGCAGTCATGTGACTCCAGAAGTGGCTAGGAATAAAAACAGTTACTCTTTAGATTGAAGACCTACGATATTTCTCCAACTACATGTAAACTTTGTAAGTATAATTTAATAAAGAAGTCAGGAATCACCGTATATTAAATAGTGTGCTACCAGGTGTAGTGGTGCACACCTTTCATCCCAGCACTCATGAGGCAGAGGCAGACAGATCTCTGTAGAGCGAATCTTAAACGGTCTTATTAATTGAAAACACCAGGCCAGGTATTGAGGTAAATTCTGAATGATCAGAGAGACAGAACAAG
>LZPO01044504.1:128209-152197 GCA_001675575.1 Neotoma lepida | reverse complement strand
ATTTTAATTGACAATCTTTGATACTGATGGGATGAAATGTGACACCTCAATGTATTATACAGTATATAATGTTTAGAAAAAGGTAACCAGTATGTNCATCACGTCAAACATTTGTCATTTCTTTGTGTGGGAAATATTGAAAGCCTTTTCTATTATCTATATTGAAATATATAGTCATTGACAACAATTGTTTTTCTACTGAGCTAGAACATCAGCAATCATTCCTGGCTGCACTTGTGCACCCATTAACCACCCCTTTCTGTCTCTTCTCTATCCCATCTCTGTCTCTTCTCTAACCCCTCTTGTCTTTCCTCTATTCCCTCTGTCTCCTCTCTATCCTCTCTGTCTCCTCTCTATCCCCTCTGTCTCCTCTCTATCCTCTCTGTCCCCTCTCCATCCCCTCTTGTCTCCTCTCTATCCCCTCTGTCTCCTCTCTATCCCCTCTGTTTCCTCTCTATCCTCTCTTGTCCCCTCTCCATCCCCTCTTGTCCCCTCTCCATCCCCTCTTGTCTTCTCTCTATCCCCTCTGTCTCTGCTATCCCCTCTGTCTCCTCTCTATCCCCTCTTGTCTCCTCTCTTTAAAAAAAAAATGCCAAGCTGTAGACAAAATTCTGGTTGGTCAATGTAAACACACTGGTGATTTATTAAGTTAGCTATAACAGTAAGCTATCCTTTGGGGGAAAATATAAATTATGACAGAAGAAATAAAATGGTTTTATATANACCAGTGAAATACATATTTCTTTTTCAAATTTACATTTAATTTTTGTTAATACTAAAACAAAAGTAGCAAACCTCTGTGGTCATTCAGGTATTTCGAAAGAGGAAAAGATATTTTGCTTATTACCCTAGATATTTCATATAAAACTAAGAATGAGAGTCAGGCACACTGCTGCATACCTGTTGTCCCAGCAGTTGGNAGGGAGAGGCAGAAGGATTGCTATAAGTAAGGTTAGCCTGNTCTACATAGTGAGTTTCAGATAAACCAAGACTACATAGCAAGGCCTTGTGTCAAAGAAAGGGAAAGGGAGAAGAACAGGGAGAGGGAAGAGAGAGAGGGAGANAGGGAGAGGGGGGAGGCTGGCTGCTTCACATGATCTGGAAAATAGCCCATTTCCTATCAAAAGATCTGATTTTTACTTCAAACCATTCATCTCTATTCCATGAGAAAACCTGGTTTTAGTGTGACTCACTAGTCAACTACACATTACAGTCTACATATTACATTTATTATAAAATGGGTTAAATTTAGTACATTACAAATTCTAAGTAAAGGAAAAAAATAAGCTGAACATGTTGGTCTAGAAAGAGAGAGAAAGTTATATCACTTATTCACCTAAACATTAAACTGTAAACCTACATCTTTAACCCTTCTCATAAGTAAACTTGAAAAGTTACAAAAAGTTAGCAAAAAATGCTATTCCGTTCCTCACTAACCTTTGTATGTGCCTTTTACACTCAACATCTGCCTTAAAGGTAAGGCTTGCCTCATTCCATTCTGAACTAAGTGCCAATTGCCGGAAAGTAATTAACTTATTTGGGATTATTTTGGCAGACGGGGTGGGGGGGTGAATTTGTTTTCTTGTTTTTTAGTGAAAGAGAAACAGATTTTGTGTGTTAATATATCTACTCAAAGATGGAAAGATTTTGAATATTTAAAAAAAATCTTGCATCTCCAAAACAAAAAATACAGATTTACAGATCTAGGGAAATCGTTTATGAGAAAAGATTGGGTGTGTCTGCATTCTCCCGACTGCTGGCTGCAACCAATTAAGTAGCTGAGTGGATAAAACTTGTTGGTAGATAGAACGAGAAGGAAAAGTATTTTCACTGACAAGTTTTCTGTAAGAGATACCAAGGAACCGTGATGTCTTCTAAAAAAAACTAGGCAGCAGCCTTGCTGGCAATCAGCTCTTTGTTCTTTTGGGGGTTGATTTTCCTTGCTTTCCTGTGACAAACAGGACTGCCTGAAGATGCCACCGCTCCTGCTCAGCCTGGCTGTTCTCATGGGAACCATAGCTTCCATTTGGTGATGAGTCTGGTTTCCTATGGCAAATGGGGGTGACACCCTCAGACAGATAGTTCCCCTGAGGCAATGAGCATTCTTAACAGATGGGACCTGGAGAAGGAAAGGCTTGGCGGGAACACGAAGCCCTCAGTTCTGGGTGGTAGACACTNTATCTCAGGGCATCTGTGCTATGAAGAACATGTCAAATTCTTTGCCTCAATAGACAGCTCACAAAGCCTACATAGCAAGGTTCCCAAAAAGTTCTGAGAATAAGGACACAGAACAGAGGCTTAATTTGTTTTTTTCTTTTGATGGTCAAATAATCACTTGACTGTCTGGGAAAAATCTCCTACTACAAAAGGAACCATCTGGGCCTAATTACAATATCCAGCCTCATTTAAAACAATCATTTCATTTGGTATTTTCAGTTTCTCTAATTTACATTAATTATGACTCCCTTAACTCTGCCAAAATCCTATATAGGATGTGATGGGATGAATAGATAGATAAGTAGATAGGTAGATGATAGATAGATAGATAGATAGATAGATAGATAGATAGATAGATAGATAGATAGATAGACAGATAGATAATGTATTACATAGATATGTGTATATATAATCTCCAAAGTTTTTGCAGAACTGTGTCAAAATCACTGCTATCAGTGGCAGAGAGTAATAAAATCCTCTGGAATTATTTTAAGCTAGAAGTCTTCTGAGTCTTGTTCAACAGAGAACAGTAATTCTTCCAGAATAAATTATTGACTTACATCATTGGAATGACACATCTGGACACCACAACTGCAATGTGCACTGGACCTGTGTGTGAGTTGCTAGCATTTAGGAAACACTGCAGAACCAGAATAAACAAGGCTCTGCACNGCTATTCTGTAACAAGCCCCTGTGGGAGCCATGAGGACATANGGACCTAGTGTACCAGCTCATCCTTCCAAGGGCTTAGAAATTCACCCACATGAAATGTGTCCTTGCTCTTGCAGGNTCATGGCTAGAGGTAGGTGGATCAACGGTTGCATGNTTGCCCTCAGCTGTATCTGGAATCATCCCCTCTGGAGAGAATAGATTTAAAGAGGCTACAGAATTCCTGAAGATACTTCTACTGCTTTTGTCATTCAGTAACTAGCAACTGAGTAGGGAAAGGAGCTAATGAGAATTTGATGGATGCTGCCACTTAAATCGTAAAGAAAAGGTGTCTACTTTTTTTTTAAAAAGTAATCCTTNCATCTTCTTTTAGTACAGAGTGCTTTCCTCTGCTCACAAATAGTCAACACATTGAGAATAAAATCTGAGGAACATGAGATTTTCAGATCAGTCTTTTAATTCTGTCCTTTTTGCCTCCTGGCCACTTCCATATCCCAGAATCTGGCTGAGAAGGATAAGGGAGAAAGAATTTAGCTGCAATGGCAAAAGGTTTAGTGGAGGTCAAGGTTCAGCTTAACTTCTAAAGTAAAAAGCTTAAAGGCTTTCAGTACAAACTGTCTGTTTTTCATTACTGCAGATATCAGGAGTTAACTGTAACCTTGTTTCTATTTGATTCCCCATAGAAACAAAACCACATCTTTAATGCCATCACATATGCATCTTAACATTTAAGTAAATATTTTTCTGATGCATTTACAGGAGACACACACACATCGGGGGAGGGAGAGAGACAGAGAGATAGAGGGGGAGGGAGAGAGAAGGGCGAGGGAGCCTTGGCTAAGGTTCAGTTACTTCACTAAGAATCAGTAATATCTCAGAAAGTGGTACAATGTAGAAACTACTAAACCCATTCTTTAAAAACCCTTAGGTTAGAGTTTGAATTACTCGAAAAAGAAAGAAATGCAAATTGTTTATTGTTTTCACATGTACAGTAAATTCAAAAAAAATTGTGCTTCTCTCCAAAGCCATATGGGGCAGACTTTCTTTTCATCAGGAGTGGTTTTCTTGAAGTGCCAAGAGCTAAAAAGATGTTTTTAATAACCCAAGTTGGCTTGTTGCACAGTCTGTCTGGATCTAGCCTGGAAGGGGGATGAAGTTCCCTGTGTAGGAAATGGAAGGAAATGGAGATAGTGGAATGGTTGTACACAAAACTGCAAAGATTGATCAAAGATGATAACAAAGGTACCACCTTTCCATTGTGGTTGGGTTGTACACAAAACTGCAAAGATTGATCAAAGATGATAACAAAGGTACCACCTTTCCATTGTGGTTGACAGGACTCATTCACTAGTGTCACAGGATGTCACCAGGATCCTCTTGTGACCAAGTTCTTTGGGTGAATCTAATGGTAAAAGCATGCCTCCTGATCCTAAGTGGGGTACAAGTGAGAGCCACCATGGGTAGTATAAGGTCCTCAGAAGACATGGGGAAATGTTCTAAGTCACCAGGCTGGCCCTAAAAGGCTCATCTACACGCATTTCGGTACAGTGGTGTTTGGGGTTTGGTTTGTTTGGTTTTTTGTTTTTGTTTAGTTTGCTTTGTGGACTGAGTTGGTTGTGTGTGGTTCATGACATATCAAACCAAGCATGCTGTTACAGACCTGTAATCCCAGCTACTGAGGAAGCCAAGACAGGACCTGACAGNTTCAAGGTCTTGGGCNAATTTAACAAGACCTTGTCTGCAAGTTAAAGAGAGATGGACGGAGAAACAAAGGAAGGAAGGACATTTTCATCATCCATAATGAAATGAGAAAATTAGAGAATGTAGTGAATTTTTCATTAAGTTAAACACATATAGAGAGCCAGTCCTTTATTATAAAATTACAGTCTTCCAATTTCTCAAATTGAAATACTCCTTAGCATATTTGGCTGAACCATGTGTGACTTCCAATATTCAACTATCTTTTACCAACAAAAATAGCAATTTCTACCCAGGTGATGGAATACACCTATAGTTCCAACANTTGAGAAATAGAGGCAAGAGAATCTAACCTCAGCTACATTTAAAGTTCAAGGCCAACCTGGGCTACTTCTCTCAAAAAAAACCAGCAATTTTCTAGGGTTCA
The DNA here is from genome assembly GCA_001675575.1 of Neotoma lepida. NCBI lineage: Eukaryota > Metazoa > Chordata > Mammalia > Rodentia > Cricetidae > Neotoma > Neotoma lepida. The sequence continues at coordinate 147,186 of LZPO01044504.1, read as the reverse complement.
ACTCAATTTTAAGTGATGATTATTAGATGTGGTAGTTTTGTTTTGTTTCTGTTTTTGAATCTCATTATATGGCAAAGTAAAGAATGGGTGTGTATATAACAGTAATTAAATGTTTTAGTTCACAAAACCCAGGAAAAACTGACAAAACTAGAGATTACCACTAGAGAGAGCTTCTTTTTGTTTTGTTTTGTTTTTTGTTTTGTTTTTGTTTTTGTTTTTTGTTTTTTGTTTTTTGTTTTTCAAGACAGGGTTTCTCTGTGAAACATNCCTGGCTATCCTGGAACTCAATTTGTAGATCAGGCTGGCCTCAAACTCACAGAGATCTGCCTACCTTTGCCTCCCGAGTGCTGGGATTAAAGGTCTACACCACCAGCACCCAGCTTTCTAGAGAGCTTCTTAACAACCAGCCTTCTAAATTGTAAATTCTGTGAATTTTTATTTTTTAAGAAAACAGACCCTGCAAGTGGGAGTGCAACTTGTACAACCACTATGGAAATCAGTATGGCGGTTTCTCAGAAAATTGGGAATGAATCTTCCTCAAGACCCCGTGATACCACTCTTGGGTATATACCCAAGGAACGCTCATTCATACCGCAAAGATACATGCTCAACTATGTTCATAGCAGCAATATTTGTAATAGCCANAACCTGGAAACAACCTAGATGCCCATCAACTGAAGAATGNATTAAGAAAATGTGGTACATATACACAATGGAGTACTACTCAGCAGAGAAAAACAATGACCATATGATATTTGCAGGCAAATGGATGGAACTAGAAAATATCATCCTGAGTGAGGTAACCCAGACTCAGAAGGACAAATATGGTATGTACTCACTAATAGGTGGATACTAGATATAAACCAAAGGACAATCACTCTGCAACNCACAGATCCAGGGAGGCTACCTANCAGGAAGGACCCTAGGATGACTGTAGCATAAAATAAGTTTGGGTTTTGCCCAGTCACTGGGCAAGCTTTAGTGAAACATTTCACTATTAGGATAAGAATTTGTACCTCTATGTATGTTCAAGCTATCTGTATATTATATCTCCTGCAGTTGTACATTGAATGTTTTAATAATAATAATAATAATAATAATAATAATAATAATAATAATAAAATAAAAAAATAATTCAAATGGGGAGAAAATTAGAAGGTCATGCAAAACCTTTGCCTGCCACTGTCATTTTGAAGTGGGTATGATAAAACCCTGTGTAGCAGACAGAGTTAAAGAGAGGAATGACAAACATTGCAGGAATGATGAGGGGACCTACCGGCAGGGGACAAGGCACAGAGAGGNGCTGCCTGGGTTCCAGACTGTACTCTAGTCACAGCTGCAGTCACTCGGGAGCACCTGGCTGGGTCTGGGGACCTATGAAGTAGACTGGAGACTAATTATCCTCTGTTTATGTGAGGTTTGGGTCAGGGTCTAAGCCTGCTAAAGAAAAGATTTTTCATCTGAATTGTAAGTGACGCGGATTGAAGAAGAAACTTGACTACATACCTAGAGTTCACTGAAGTTGGAAACAACCTCACTTCACAGCCCACCCTGTATACGTCTTCTCTTCTGTATGGCTCATTCTCTGCACTTTCTTTCCTTATGTGGCAGACGCGATCACTCAAGCATGGATGTAACTCCTCATGTAGACATGCCTCTAATCTTNATGGGAAATCAGTAAAATCTGATGCATGAGAAATCAGTCTAGGATATAGTCGACTTAAATACCAGTGCTGAAGCTTGAAATTCCACCGATGGGAAACCAGACAGGCTGCTGCCGGGCAGTTCTCTGGTCTCTGTCAGGCTCATTTAGACATTCCCGGTCAGCTTTGAGGTCAGCTGGGCACTAGCTGAGGAGGCTGTCTTCAGTGGGTCTTTCTTCCTGTAGCAGGCTGTCCTGTCCTTTCATAGTCAGTCAGTACCTGAGCAGGATTCCAGAAATGAAATGACTATATAGGGAAGAATCAGCCCAGCCACTATCAGTCTACTGCTTCTGCTAGGCAAAATACATCATAAGATAATCCCAGAATCAAATNAAAATACATATATTCTACTTCCTGAGGGGACAACCNACACAGTTAATTCACAAGACGTGTAGGTTCAAGAAGGATAACAATCGTGGTCATTTTTCAAACATAGCCTNCCAGCTCTAGGAGGAGATCCATTAACAACAGAGATACAGAAAAGGTGGCTTAGCTGTCTCCGATCCNATAACCAGGGAGAAGTCTTCCATTTCTCTTATGGCTTCTTCTCNCAATCCATATTCATGAAACACAGAGGATCAAGTATAGGGCATGGTCCCGCCAGCTTTAACTGTGGGCTGGGAAGATTACTAAAGGACAAAAGCCAGAATAACAGANGAGGCTTGTTGAAATGGCCTAACTGGAGGCTCCATCCATTCATAACACAATCCCTATGCCTACAGCTCAGAGAACGTTTCAGAAGAGGGACCAGAAAAACTGTAAGAGCCAGAGGATTAAGACGTCTCCCGTGAAATAGTCTCTTCTGAAAAAAAAAGACATGAAGTGGGAAGGGAGAGATGGAGTGGTTCTAGGAGGAGTGGGGGATATGAATATGATCCAGGTACATTATATGAAATTCTTAAAGAATTAATAAAATATTATAGTACTTTAAAAATTAAAACTAAAAGCATCTCTTTGTGTGTTACTTCAACTAAAGGTACATGACTGAAGTGGTGAGACAGCCTTCTGTATCTCCAGTCAAGCTTGCTCTTGCAATGTCATCAGAAGCTCTAGCTCCAACTTCACACTTCCGGCCTGAGTTCTCCAGGACCAGAAACACAGAGTCGAGAGATATACGGGATGGAATGGGAGAGCACATCTGACTAGTGGTATATCTCAAGCCCTTAGAAAAACAACAGCAAGGCAAACTCCAGGGCAAGATGTGATGACAAGAAGTGATAACAGTCAGGACAGAAGTTAATGAAATAGAAAAAAACGACATATAGGGTCAATTGAGGAGTTGGGTCTTTGAAATCAGACACTGGCACACTGGCAGACAAATTAAATGAAATAAAGAGAGAAGACTCAAATTAATAAAATTAGACATGAAAAGAGGAGGGTTACAACAGAGTCAAATGAAATCCAGAAAATCATTAGGGGATACTTTGAAAACTTAAACAAACAAACGAACAACAAAAAACCTAAAAAATCTAGAAGAAATGGATAAATTCCCCCTTGTCATATACAAACTACCAAAATTAAATCAAGAGAATTTAAATAGTTTAAATAGATCCATAAAAATCAACAACATTGAAGCAGTAAATTTTAAAAATCCCGCAACAAAGAAAAGTCTAGGACTGGAAGGTTCGCTATGGGATTCCACTGAACCTTTGAAGGTGAACTAACACTGATCAATGCTTTCAGAAAATAGAGAGAAAAGGAACATTATCAAACTCACTCTGGGAAGCTAGCATTGTCTTGATTACAAAAAAATATATCATAGAAAGTTGCAATGAAATTCTTGTAAACTGAGTTCAAGAGAACAACGACATCATAGGCTGTGACCAAGTTGATTTCATTCCAAGGATACAAGAATGATTCAACATACACAAATGAGTATGTGGGCTACAACACATAAAAACACTTTAGAACAGAAATCACATGGCCATCTCAGGGAATACAGAGAAAACCTTTGATAAAATTAAATTATATCTTCATGACAAAAGTCCTGAGGTAGGCAGATCTCTGTTTCTTCATTATTTTATGCTTTTCTGTGATAACTCTTGTACCGAAGACCTGAGAGGGACCCCAATCTCTATAATAACTTCTGCCCTGCCTTATCTCTGTTGCTGTGTTAAAAACACTAACAACAGAGGNGCTCTGCTGAGCCAAACCTGTGNGTCAGGCCCTGTGCATGCTGCCATGTCCTCTGTGAGTCCATGCGAGCCTGGCTCATGTTGATTTAGAGCAGTGGTTCTCAACCTGTGGGTCGCAATCCCTTTGGGGAGTTGAAGGACTCTTTCACAGGGGTCNCCTAAAGCCATCAGAAAACAGATATTTAAATTACAATTCATAACACTAGCAAAATTACAATTGTGAAATAGCAATAGAAATAATTGTATGGTTGGGGTCACCACAACACGAGGAACTGTATTAAAGGGTGGCAGCATTAGGGAGNTTGAGAACCACTGATTTAAAGGACCTTGTTTTCTGGGTATCTTCCATTCCCTCTGCTCTTACACTCCTTCTGCCTCCTCTTCCATGGGGTTCCCTGAGCTTTGAGGGGAAGGATTTGATAGAGTCATCCCATTTACGGTTGAGTGTTCCATAATCTCTCACTCTCTGAGTAATGTCTGGCTGTGGGTCTCTGTATTTGTTCCCATCTGCTACAGGAGGAAGCTTCTCTGATGATGGCTGAACAAGGCACTGATCTATGAGTACAGCAGATTATCATTAGGAGTCATTTTATTGCTACNTTCCTCTGGTAGAATAGTAACATTGGTTAGATGCCTAGATCTAGATCATGGGGCTATCTAGTCTCAGGTTCTTGGTCACCCAAACAGCATCCCGCACGGGTTCCATCTATGGAAAAACTGTGTCACATCAGATATTGATTGGTTATTCCCTCAAGCCTTGTGCCACACTATCTTGTACACTGGCATATCTTGCAGGCAGGTCACCATTGTGAATGAAAGGGCTTGTGGCTGGGTTGGTGCTGACATTTCTCCTTTGTTAGCATCCAGAGTACCTTCCCGTACCAAGAACACTAGCCCATGGGTATGAAGGTTCCAGGTAGGCACCAGCTTGGCTTATTCATGTTCAAAGTGTTGTGTAGTGTTATCTCCAGCACTAGGGCCTTGCCATCAGTTGTGGTGAGCAACCTATAGTCTTGGAAACAGCTAAGGTTTTGGGGAGTTCCCATGGGACCCCTTTTGTCAACAACTCAATTAGATGTAATTCAATCCCAGTACTGGATGCTTGGTGACAGAGATGTCCATTTGGGGCTCTGTCTCCCCCATTAGTTGTCTATTTTATTTAGATTGCTTACATACCACACACACACACACACACACACACACACACACACACACATATATATATATATATACATAAATATATATATATACATTTTAGAAAGATTCTACTGTGTCACATTTCCATACTACCCCTGAAGTGGTCCTTAGTTTTAGTTATCCCTCCTCATATTCCCTCCCTCATCCCTCTTTTTCCTCCTCCTCCCTGCTTAATCCTCCAGTTCCATCGATCCATAACTGTCTATTGTATGTCTCTTTCCTAGGGAGATCTATCTGTCTGCCTTAGTCCCTTACTCTATACCTAACAACTACGGATCTAAAGATTTATAGCTAATATCCACATATATGAAAATACATGCCATGTTTGGCTTTCTGGGTCTGGGTTACCTTACTCAGGATGAGTTTTTTCTAGTTCCATCCATTTACCCACAAATTTCATGATTTTATTTTTAAAGGGCTAAGCAATACTCCATTGTGTTAATATATCACATTTTCTTTATATATTCATTTGCTGATGGGCCTCTAGATCATTTCCAATTTTTGGNTANATAAATAGAGCAGCAATGAACATAGTTGAGCAAATGTGTCTCTGGTAGGATGAAGCATCCTTTGGGTAAATGCCCAAGAGCNGTATAGCCAGATCTTGAGGTAGATCTGTTCCCATTTTCCTGAGGAACAACCACACTGACTTCCATAGTGGCTGTACAGGTTTGCACTCCCACCAGCAATGAATGAANGTTTTCTTACCCCAATCCTCACTACCTTGAGCTGTGACTTGTTTTACTGATCTTAGCCACTCTTATGGGTGTAAGATGAAATCTCAATGTAGTTTTGATTCGCATTTTCCTGGTGATTAAGGATGNTGAACATTTCTCTAAGTGTTTCTCAGCCATTTGAGATTCTTCTTTTGAAAATTGTCCATTTAGATACGCACCCAATTTTTAAATTAGGTTGTTTTCTTGATAGCCTGGTTTGCTGTTGTTGTTGTTGTTAATTCTTTATATATATATATTTATATATATATATATATATATATTACCCCTCTATCAGATGTGTAGCTGATAAAAATCTTTTTCCCATTCTGTAGGCTCCTGTTTTGTCCAAATGATGGTGTCCTTTACCTTACAGAAGCTTCTCAGTTTCATGAGGTCCCATTTATTAATTGTTGATCTTAGTACCTGTGCTATCATTGTTCAGAAAGCCTTCTCCTGTGCCAATGAGTTCAAGGTNATTCCCANTTTCTCTTCTGTCAGGTTCAGTGTACTTATGTTGAGGTCTTTGATCCATTTGGAGTTGAGGTTTGCACAGNGTCATTAATATGGATCTATTTGGATTCTTCCACATGCAATCATCCAGTTCGATCAGCACCATTTGTTGAAGATTCTGTCTTTTTATACAGTGTGTATTTTTGGCTTCTTTATCAAAATTCGGATGTGCATAGGTATGTGGATTTATGTCTGGGATTTCAGTTTCATTCCATTGATCATCTTGTTTATTTCTGTGTGAATACCATGCTATTTTTATTACTAGAGCTCTGGAAAATAACTTGACATCAGGAATGGTGATACTCCAGCAGATTTTTTATTGTTACTACTCAGGATTGTTTTAGCTATCCTGATTTTTATATTTGTTTCTACATGAAGCTGAAAATTGAAGATCTGTGAAAAATTGTGTTGGAATTTGATAAGGATTGCTTTGAAACTATAGATTGCTTTTGGTAGGATGGCCATTTCAATCTTATTGATACATACTAATCCTATNGATACACAAGCATGGGAGATCTTTCCATCTTCTGGTATCTTCTTTAATTTAATTCTTCAGTGTCTTAAAGTTTTTATCATACAAGTCTTTCACTTGCTTGGTTAGCATTATCACAAGATAATTTATATTATTTGAGGCTACTGGGAAAGGTATTGTTCCCTGATTTCTTTCTTGGTCCATTTGTCATTTGTATGTAGGAGGGCTATTGATTTTTGTGAGCTAATTTTGTAACCAGCTACTTTGCTGAAAGTGTTTATCAGCTGTAGGAGTTTCACAGTGGAATTTTTAAAGTCGCTCATGTATCCTATCATATCCTCTGCAAATAAGGATGCTTTGACTTCTTCCTTTCCCTTTGATCTCCTGTAGTTGTCTTATTGCTCTAGCAAAGACTTCAAGTACTATATTGAATTGGTATGGAGAGAGTGGCAGCCTTGTCTTGTTCCTGACTTTAGTGAAAATACTTTTCAGTTTCTCTCCATTTAAGTTGATGTTGGCTATGGGCTTGATGTATCTGCCTTTATTATGTTGAGGTGGCCCTTGTATCCCTAATCTCTCCAGGATTATATTTACCAATTTACATATGTTGAGCCATCCCTGCATCTCTAAAATGAAGCCTACCTGATTATGGTAGATGATCTTTCTAATGTGTTCTTGGATTCAGTTTGCAAGTATTTTATTAAGAATTTTTGCATCCAGGTTCATAAGGGAAATTGTTCAATAATTCTCTTACTTTGTTTGGGTCTTTATGTGGTTTGAATATCAGGGTAACTATGGCTTCATAAAATGAGTCAGGAAATGTTCCTTATGATTCTATATTGTGGAATAATTTGAGGACTATTAATTAGCATTAACTCTTCTTTCAAAGTCTGGTGGAATTCTGCAATAAAACCATTGCCCTGGGCTGTTTTTGTTTTGTTTGTTTGTTTTCTTTGGGGTTTGGGAGACTTTTAATTACTAGTTCTAGTTTCATGAGAGGTTATAGATCTGTTTAATTTGCTTACCTGATATTGACTTAATTTTGGTAAGTGCTATGTATCAATGAAATTATCCATTTCTTTTAGGTTTTCCAATTTGGTGGAGTACAGGTTTTTTAAGTATGTCCTTATGTTTCTCTGAATTTCCTCCTTGTCTGTACTTAAATCACCGTTTTCATCTATAATTTTGTTAATCTGGATATTCTCTCTGCCTTTTAGGTAATTTGGAAAAGGGTTATCAATCTTAGTGATTTTCTCAAAGAATCAAGCCTTTATTTCATTGATTCTTTATAATTTTTGTTTGTTTCTAGTATATTGATTTCATCACTGTTTGGTTATTTCTTGCCATCTGCTCCTTTTAGGTGTGATTTCTTCTTTTTGTGTCAGAGCGTTCAGGTGTGCCGTTAAATTACTAGTAAAAAATCTCTCCAATTTTTTCTTTATGTATGCACCTAGTGATATGAAATTTCCTTAGAACTGTCTTCATTCTGTTTCATAAGTTTGGATATGTTATATATTCATGTTCCTTAAATTCTAGAAAATATTTGATTTCTTTCTTACTTCTGTCTACCCATTTTTCATTCATCGGTGAGTTGTTCAGTTTTCATGAGTTTGTAAGATTTCTGTATTTACTGATTCCAGCTTTAATCTGCTGTGGTCTGATAGGATGCAGGGAGTCATTTCAATTTTATTGTATCTGTTGAGACTTGCTTTGTGACGGAGTACGTGGTCAGTTTTGGAGAAAGTTTCGTGAGGTGCTGAGAAGGTACATTCTTTTGTGTTTAGGTGAAATGTTCTGTAAATATCTGTTAGATCCATTTGGTTTGTAACTTCTGTTAGCTCCAGTATTTCTCTGCATAGTTTTTGTCTGGGTGACCTGTCCATTAGTGAGAGTAGGGTATTAAAGTCAACCACTATCAATCAGTGTGTGAGGGTCAATATGTGATTTAATTAATATTTCTTTTACAAATTTGGATGTCCTTGTATTTGGGGCATAGATGTTAAGAAGTACAATGTCCTCTTGGATTTTCCTTTGATGTAGTNACCTTCCCTATTTCTTCTGATTAGTTTTGGTTTGAAGTCTATTTTGTCAGATATTAAAATGGGTGCACCAGCTTGCTTCTTAGGTCTATTTGCTTGGAATATCTTTTTCCAGCCTTTTACCCTGAGGTGATATCTACCCTTGATGTCAAGGTGCATTTCTTGGATGAAGTAGGAGGATGGATCTTGTTTTCCCATCCATTTTGTTAGTCTGTGTCTTTTTATTGGGCAATTGAGAACACTGATGCTAAGAATTATCAATGAGTAGTGTTTGTTGACTCTGCTATTTTGTTGCTGTGGTGTGTGTGGTGGGGGATTTCACCCTTTCTTTTGACTTAATGGTCTGTGATTATTTATTCCTTGTGTTTTCTTGGGTATAGCTAACCTGTTCAGGCTGAAGAGTTTCTTTTAGAGCCTTCTGTAGGACTGTATTTGTACACAGATACTACTTAAATTTGGGCTTATCATGGGATGTCTTTTTTTTCTCCATCTATTGTGATTAAAAGTTTTGTCTGGAAAGTCTAGGCTGGCATCCGTGATGCTTAGAGTCTGCAGCACATCTGTCCAGGCCCTTCTGGCTTTTTGAGTCTCCATTGAGAAGTCAGTGTAATCTAATGAGTCTTTCTTTGTATGTTACTTGATCTGTTTCCCTTGCAACTTTTAATATTTTCTTTGTTCTATATGTTTAATGTTTTAATTATTATGTGCAAATGGGGATTTCTTTTCTGGTCCAATCTATTTGGAGTTCTGTATGCTTCTTGTACCTTGATAGGCATGTTCTTTAGATTAGGGAAATTTTCTTCTATGATTTTGTTGAATATATTTTCTGTGCCTTTGATCCGAGTTTCTCCTTCCTCTATTCCTATTATTCTTAGATTAAGGCTTGTCATAGTGTCCTAGATTTCCTGGATGTTTTGTGTCTAGAGTTTTTTAAATTTAACATTTTCTTTGACTAAGGTATCCATTTCTTCTACTGTGACTTCAATGCCTGAGATTCTCTCTTTCATCTCTTGTATTCTGTTGGTAAGGCTTGCCTCAAACTCTGAGTTCCTAAATTTTCATTTCCATATTTCCCTCAGTTTGGATTTCTTTAATGATTCTATTTTCACTTTTAGGTCTTGAACTGTTTTCTTCATTTCTTCCACTGTCTGTTATTTCATAGATTTCTTTAAAGGATTTATTCATTTTCTCTTTCAGGACCTCTATCATATTCATAAACGCTATTTTAAGGTCCTTGCTTGTACTACAACTATGTTGCATTTCTCAGGGCCTACCATGGTAGAATTGCTGGGCTCTACTGGTGATATAATATCCTATCTGTTATTGATTGTGTTTTTATGCTGGTGTCTAGGCATCTGGGTTTGGAATGATTATAATTCTAGGTGCTGATATCTGGTTTTATCTTTTTGGGGTGAGTGTTTTGTTCTTTTATTTCTTTTGCCCTCTCTGGTTCTTAGGAGGATGTAGTAGCTTTGTGTTGTGGGTAGGTAGAGTCTGGGAGGTAATTCTTTTGGGATCTTGATAGGTTTGACCACTGGAGGTTTCAAGATAGAATTGTGTATGTGACGGTTTGAATGTAATTGGCCCCCATAAGCTCATTGGGAATGGCACTTTTAGGAGGTGTGGCTTTGTTGAAGTGGGTGTAGCCTTGTCGGAGGAAGGGTGTCATTGTGGAGGTGGGCTTTGAGATCTCCTATGCTCAAGATATGCCTAGTGTCTCAGACCACTTCCTGTTGCCTACAGATTACAATGTAGGACTCTCAGCTCCTTTTCTAGCACCATGTCTGCCTGCACATCACTNTGTCACACCATGATGACAAAGGACTAAACCTCTGAAAATGTCAACCACCCCAATTAAATGTTTCCTTTATAAGAGTTGCTGTGGTCATGGTGTCTCTTCACAGCAATAGAAACCTTAAGACAATGTGTTCTAGGTATTGGGAGCTGACCCTTAGGGATGGGAGAGGGGGTGCCGAATGAGTCCCCAGGAGGAAGGAAAGCACGTTATTCCACCAGGATCTGCTTGGGAAATGGGGCAGAGAGTGAAGAGAGGTCACAATGGCTGGTCCACTGCAGAGCTGGAGATGAGACTGGGGGATGCCATTTGGAGGCGAGGAGGGAGAGTGAAGATCTGAAGGACATCTACCTGCTTCTCTGACTACCAGCTTCCCTGGCAGGTTTGGCTGGTGAGTTCCCAGGGAATGTCTGCTGGAGTTGGGGGCTGGGATAATGGGATGAGTTGGAGGAAGAAAATTTGAAGGAGACGAATTGTGTGACCTGCTGAAGATGGTGGCAGAAGGAGGGGTGAGGAAGTATCAGGTGGTCTGCCACTGGGTGTGGGAATTAGATTTGGAGTAGATGAGGAAGAAGTGAAGATGTGCAGTTATCCTAGTTGCTTCTCTCTTAATTTAAAGTCACTGGCTCATTTTCCTGCATACATAGACAGACCAGCCTAAAACACAAGAGATTGCTGATACCAAGGACGATGATGTACCTCAGTGTACCTGGCACCATCTATGTCTTCTCTCATGCAACTTTAATGACATTCCTTTTCACTTTCAAAAGCATCCTAATTTGATCAATAAACTATCTCCTTTTCATGTACATATAACCAATAAAAAGATATCTGTGTCACCAGTGAATACTCAAGGCAACAACATGAAAATCTAGCTATCACACCCATCGTGTGGGTTCACCATTTTCAAATGTTAACAGAAAATCTGTCGGTTTCATGCCAATTAAAGCAGATAGATTGTCTTGAGTTCCCACTTTCCAAAGCATCCCTTTTCTGCAGTCCTCTCTGCATATCAGCTACATGAGTAGGAAGTCTTAGCTGCAGATCACCAAATCTACTTGGAATATCCAAACAAAAGGAACTTCGTATGAAGTATTTTCATCTTCCAGACTTTGACAGCATTAGGACCCAACCTACATTCAGCTAGTAATGATGCAGCCAAAAATATCTGTTGTATCAGGAATGTCAGGGCTCATCACCCCCTGCTCGTCATCGAAGGTGGAGCTGGAGAGCGGACCGATCACCACAGCCTCCCAAGTTCCATTCCTCTGTGTGCACTCAGTTTGGTGGAGGGGTTTTCTTTGTAAGCCTAGGTCATGGGCACAATCTGGAGAGGAAAATGCAATGTCAGCTCTGTTCCAAGGAAAGCACATTCCTGCTGTGAAGAGACGGGGAATGAACCAATCTCCAACGTTCAGATCTTCTAAGAACTGAAAAGNATTGCAGGGGATCCATGAGGAGGAAAGTGGAAATAAGAACATGGGGCAGCTCCAGAATTTCCACTAAGCAAGAGTTTAGGAGACAGTGCAGTGGGCGGGGGTGAGAGGGGCTCCTTCTNCGGCAGCATTTGCACAGGGGGCACACTGTTCATCCTCTGCTACGGTTCAGGGATGTACATGATGGCCTACAGAAGTCTGCCACACACAAATGAGGCCAGCCTGGGCTCACAGCCAAATGGAAAGGGCACGACTGTCGCCCCTACCACACAGCTGAGGCCCTGCTGCTTCTGAAATGACAAAGCCCTTGACATGGCAGCTTAGGAGTACAGTGCTCTGCCACAGACTGACAGCAGCTTTCCAGAAGCAAGTCTAGGAAAGAGAGGAAAGGAAGACTGCTTTTTTAAATGAAACTACAATGTAATTCCTGGGGGGGAAATGAAAATTGTTACAAAACACTTATCCTGCTGCCTCTCTCCCCTTTCCTAGCTATTTTGTCAGGGTTTCTATTGCTGTGATGAAACACCATGACCAAAACAACATGGGGANGACAAGGGTTTATTTGGCTTATGCTTTCACATCACTAAAGGAAGTCAAGACAAGAACTCAACAGGGCCAGAGCCTACAGGCAGGAGCTGATGCAGAGGCCATGGAGGGGTGTTGCTTACTGGCTTGCTCATCATGGCTTGTTCAGCCCGCTCTCTTATAGAACCCAGGACCATCAGCCCAGGGACGGCATCACCCACAGTAGGATGGGCCCTCCCCCATCAATCACTAATTTAAAAAATATTCTACTTGCTTGCCTACAGCTCAGTCTTATGGAGGCATTTTTTCAGTTGAGGTTCCTCTTCTCAACAACTATAGCTCATATCAAGTTGATATAAAACTAGCCAGCATGCTGTCTTTCTTTCTCTCTTTCTTTGTCATGTTCAAGGCATCAGTCCTGCTGATCAGACCCTGTGGGGTCCCTTGAGATAGTTTTTCACTGCCCCAGATCAACCCATCAAAACCAATAGATGCTAAAAACCAACTCTTTGCCAAGGTGTTTCCTTTTTTTCTTTTTTAATCAAACAATTCACAAGTCAGACAGCACAGAAGAGAACAATGTCTTTCAGACCTGGTTGTGGCCCTGGTGAGGAGACAGAGACTCATGCTGCTAAATATAGATTTTGCAGATCTGTTGGCTCCTCAGCTCGTAGCATTCAGCTCCCTGGCTCCCCAGCAGCTCCTTCTCCTCCCCTGTGTCTAGCTCTCTCAGAGGTGGGAAGTGGGCTGGAGACGTGATGAACTCATAGTGACGGTCCAGATAGCGCAGGTAGATGAGCATGTGCAAGGCGTAGGCCAGCACCAGCAACAGAATCAGAGACATGACCAGACCAATGAGAACAGCAGGTGAGAAGGAAGAGCCACAGTCTCGGGCCTGGGCAAAGTGTGTCCCCTTGATGGAGAAGCCTTGGATCTGTCCAGAGAGACAAAAGAGCAGAAGTGACCTATGCCTTCTGTCTAAGAGTCATTTCTCACAGTGCTGGTGGCTCTGGGCCCCAGTTGATCAAATTTTATATATTGCGGTTAGTTTTAATTATCAATCCCATAATCAGGAACCACCTAGGAAAAGAGTGTCAATGAGGGAATGTGCGTATCAGACTCCCTGTTGGCATGTCTGTAGGGGGAGGATGTCTTACTTATGTAAATTGATGTGTTAAGGCACAGCCCACTGTGGGTGGCACCATTCCCTAGGTTTAGGTCCAAGACTGTGTAGATGTAAAGTAAGTGAACTGAGTGGCATGCATGCAGTTATGCTCTTGACTGTGGAAGTGGCTGAGCTGCCTCAAGTTTCTGCCACGGTGACTTCCTGAAAAGATGGACTGGAACCTGGAGCTGTGAGCCAAATGAAGTGTCTCTCCCTTAAAGTGGCTTTGCTTGGGATTTTACTAAGCAATGGGAAAGGGCACTAAGGCACATACCACCCCCAAATTTTAGAATAATTTAAGCACCTGATCTGATAATTATGATCCTGCTTATTGGGACAGTGAAGTTTTGTTTGAAGGCTCACGGTGCAGCCCAGCTGGCCTCAAACTCACTGCATTCTTCCTGCTTCAGCCCCATGTGTTCTGGGATTGCAGACACGAGCAATGGCTTGACACTTGATTTTTAAAGCAAAACCGACCCAAAATTCTGAGATGGCTAAGCTGTGGCAACTAAGACTCCCACAATTCGAGACTCTGAAAGAAAACTTCTTGTAATCAGGTTCTTAGGACTATTTGAGTCCGTGTAAAACCACACTTCTGCTAACTCAAAGCATGCTCTGGGTTTGAGACATGCAGCCTTGGATGCCACTGACAGGAAAAAGTTGGAAGAAGTTAGGGAGAACATGAGTCCTGACAGGGTAAAAACACAAACAGAAGCACACAGTTGAAGGCTTTGTGTATACCGGATACTCCTTACCCGATTTAGCCTTCATGNAAGTCTCTGAGCAAGTGGCTATTTTACTAGAACATTAGAGACCGTGGCTCAGCAAANCTCAGTAGCTCACCTGGAGTCATACTACAGAATGTGTGTGATGATAAAAGTTACACCTGGGAAACCTGGCTTCATACTCAGTTTATGACTCCAAAGCTTCTGGTATCTTCTCTCTCTGTTCCTCTTGTCCCTTCCATAGAAGGCTGTACATGGATTCTACACAAATNCCATGCCATTTTACATACGGGACTTGAGCATGCATGAATTTGTTACCTGTGAAAGGAATTAGGGTCTACTGAGAAATGTTGATTCTGTAAGAAAGGCCAGCAAACCTGCAGTGTGAACATTCCTTTNCCCTGGCCTGAGCTTGCATCCTGGCCTCTGTGTACATTCTAGGGGNTTCCACAAGGCTAGCATGCACACTTCCTGTGGGGAGACTGATTTCATGCATACACGTTGCACAAGCCAGGAAAGGACTGTGTTCCTCANAGCAAGCTCTCTGGAGTCTTGGGGATCTGGTGAATATTTGCCAGAGTGTTTCCTCTTTATGCTGCTGCTCCAAAGCTTGGAACAGAAATTACTGTGCCTCATGCAGCCAGCAGAGAGACTAATCCTGCGGGNTGTGAACCAGTCTCACTGGTGGCTTCGGAGTCATTTCCAATCCTCGCTCCCTTTCCTTCCATTGGAAATCCCCACCCCTGGTCTTGGCCCATGTGCTTTGCTTTGTTATCTTTGTCCAATATATACATAACATAAAATGTGTTGTCGTAACCATTAACATACNCTGGTATAAGTGGTANTGTTATCCAGGCCTGGGCACGGTCCTNTTTCACACGTATGAGGCCATGCATGTGCTTTCTACATTGATGAAGATGGGTCAGAAATCGGCAAGGGTAAGTAACTTAACCATGAAAGAGAGGAGTGATTTTCAAACCAAGTTTGCCTCACTCCAAAATGCATGCNCTTCCCTTCCCCTTGGCCTTTTGCCAACANGGTACCTCCCCCAAGCCAAGAGGAATACACATAAATATGTATACCCATGTATACGTGGGAAAAGGGGGAACATGCCCTTATAANGGACATGCAAAGCCATGCCTGTTACTCCAGTGGGAGCACTGGCCACAGGAAAACAAGAAAGAGGNACTTGATAATGCCCCTCAGGCTGAGAGAATTCTGGGATGTGTGCAAAAGCGCCTGTCACGTTCCGTGCCTTTCTCCCAAGGCTTTCAAGATCTCCGAGCTAATTTTGACTGATGATTCCAATCCGTGCTAACTGTCAACGCCGTCTTTCACACTGCAGATGTACTTCTTATCTGCCCCGATAAGATCACTGTTTCACTCTCACAGGGAATAAAGTAATTGCCCCACAGTGCCTCTGCCCCCAGAGCCTCTGGGCCCAGGAAGTGTCAGTAACCAGGCTTCAGCCACAGCTGCGCTAAGGTTTAGATAAGTGAGTGGGTCAACAGGAAGGAAAAACCGAGCCCTGGAGGGCTCAGGCAGAGGAAATTCACTATCCTGCTCCATCTCACACCTCAGAANCCCCCCCACCCCAATAAACCAATGCTACCTAAAGGCACGCCCGCTCTTCCTTTAAACACCTTGTTTTGGGTGACTTCAACCAACACTGAGTCTCTTTGGCACCAAGTATGCGGGCATGTCCACCATATGTTTTAGTTTATTACCTGGAAATCAATAAACGTGACCTCCCACAGGCTTGTCACATCCTCGGTGCCACTAAGCAACAGCAGAGCATCACTCCGCCGCAGGCTGCTGACTCGCTGGCAGCGGTAGGAGTAACTTGACAGAGCATATATATCAGTTGCATTAAAAGTTGCTTGCACCGAATTGTTGAAGATGATCTCGACTCGGTGTAAACTAAACCAACTCTGGCTGGACAGCTTGTTGTGATTGGTTAGGGTGAGCCTGAAAAGGATTGTACGTTAGTGTTAGCCAGCGCTCTTTGTCGCAGACAGAGCGTCATCTGTGAACAGTACAATGGTGCCCTCTTTTGTCAGGCTGTGGAATCGAATTGGGGAGCGGCTTCCCTTTGGCTCCAAACAAGAGCCTGTTAGTGATTGCCAAAAGGAAAAGAGCAATGTGAAAATCCTACGAAGGAGGGGGGAGGGTTGTCTTTTCTAAGAATCAACTTACATGTTTATTATTGCAACAAATTTGATTTAAAAAAACTATATTAACATAGCATTAAGTTGTAAAATAATAGCAATAGCTTTCTTATGTGCCAACCACACTTGTTCCTCATGNGTATTTACTTCAGCTTACTACTGCACTATGACAAAGACAATATTGTTACCCTAGTGTCACATAGGAGGATGGNACCCAGAGGAACAACATACCTCGCCCAGCTTCTCTCAGAATGTTGTGTTTAGCTGTCTTTCAGATGCAACCTGAGACCAGCACCCTCCCTACTAACAGCTTTAGGGTGGAAGATTCTCCAATCACACAAAANATATAGTGGATATAGCTTGTGATAATTGTCTTTTCTTTTTAAAAAATGAGATATTACCTAGAACAAAACCAGTCACTGGGCAAGCTTTAATGAAATATTTCACTGTTGAGATGGGAATTTGTACATCTATTTATGTTCAGGCTGTCTGTCTATTGCCTCTCCTGCAGTTGTACATCAAAAAAAATAAAAATAAAAAAAAGAATGATGGGATTAAAATATCAGTAGTAATTGCAAACATGGGATAGATTATCAGTTGCTTTTATTTTCTTTTTGTTGTTGTTTGTTTTTTGTTTTTCTATACAGGGTTTCTCCATGTAGCCCTGGCTGCCTGGAACTCAATCTGTAGACCAGGCTGGCCTCAAACTCATGAGATACA
Source organism: Neotoma lepida (assembly GCA_001675575.1). NCBI lineage: Eukaryota > Metazoa > Chordata > Mammalia > Rodentia > Cricetidae > Neotoma > Neotoma lepida. Next base: position 129,880 of record LZPO01044504.1, on the reverse strand, counting down.
CCTGCCTCTGCCTCCTGAATGCTGNAATTAAAGGCATTTGCCACCACTGCCTGGCTTGTTTTCTTATTCTTATAATGCAATATTTCTGATTTTTCTGTTTTCATGGGTTTTCTTTATCTGATTTTGTGCTCCTGTAGAAGCAGCTCCTGAGACGAAGATAGGAATGTGAGGATTAGGTCACTCTGGTATATAGAAAAGAGCAATGCTAGTCAACNGGAGGATGTCAATGGGGAGGGTGGTAATGTGTTTTCACAGTGGACAAGGACCAAACGGAGAATCCTGCGAGTCAAGGCAAAAAAAGGCTCTTCTGAGCAGCCTCACTTGAGGTAGAGGAGGCTGGGGTGCCAAGGATGGAAGGCATAATTCGTGTTATGGGTCTGAGGNCACTCAGAGATTCACCATGACCAGGAATACATCTTAATAAAAAGAGCCTTTTTATTTAGGTACAGACACCCAATGTGGGGCGAGGACTGCACTTGAGACCCATCCCAAGATGCAGCCCCTAGCCATATCAGCCCTAGGCTTATAAAGACAAAACCCACAAGAGTCTGCCCATGTGTAGGCAAGGTCTAATTTTAACATGTATGTCTTGCAGTTGTCCTAGTCATCTTTTTGAGCAGAGTAAGCAAGTTTGATTACAAAAGCAGAAGGGGTAGGTAGTTTTATGACCCACTATCTTGCTAGAACAACAAATTTTACAAGATCAGTCAATTTAAGAATAGTCTTCAACATCTGGGAGCAAANGGCTGTGGGCTCTAGGGTACAGCCTGTACAAGGTAGGGCTTACGTGTTAGAGGCATTTTTGGGTCTCTCAAGCATAGTATGTCTAAACTTTAAACCCTCATAGTTAGGGTTTCTGTTGCTGTGATAAAAACACTATGACCTAAATCACCTTGAGGAGGTAACTTCCTGGGGGACCACCACTGAGGTAAATCAAGGCAGGAACTCAACGAAGTGGGAACCTAGTGACAGGAGCTGATACGGAGGCCATTGGAGGAGTGTTATCTACTGGCTTGGTCTTCATGGCTTGNTCAGTCTGCTTTCTTAGTGAACCCAGGACTCCCTGCTTAGAAGTGGTACCACCCACAGTGAGTTGGGCCCTCCCACATCCATCACTAAGTAACAAAATNCTCAATAGCCTTGCAAACAGGCCAGTCTTATGGGGGAGGCNTTTTCTCAACTGTGGCTNCCTCTGCTCAAATATGTCTAGCTCTGCATCAACAAAAACTAGCCAGCACAGCCTTCTTTGGCCAGAAAGGCGTTTAGGGAGAGAGAATGGGCAGATGGGCAAGTCGAGTTCTACTACTCTCAAAAGGTAAGGTCCAAGTAGACATGGAGTATGGCCATGTATGCCACACACCTTTATCCTAAGTGATGACNATCATACTGGTGATTTACAGAGGTATTTTCCAGTTTTTCAAGTGTTTGAATAAACAAAGTTATGATGTGAATTTCTGAGAGAAAGGCAGGGCATGTAGTCCTTCTCAAGCAAGTCTGCCCTCAGAACCTTTTACTGGAGACTCATAAATATTTCCACAAAGCCAGAGGGAACCATAGAGCACACAACGCAGGAGAGAGTGCCTGCCTGGCACTCCCTATTTGTTTTCCAAGTAAAGTTGAAGACAAAAGTTCTCATCTCCACTAAAAACGTCCTATAGGAAGGGAAGCTCT
>LZPO01044504.1:115310-125761 GCA_001675575.1 Neotoma lepida | reverse complement strand
GCTCACCATCCATAATGAGATCTGGTGCCCTCTTCTGGCCTGTAGGCAGACATACAGGCAGAAAACTGTATATATAATAAATAAATAAATAAATCTTTAAAAAAAAATAAGGATTCACCTTTTTAAAAGTTTGGAGCCAGATGTGATGTTTCACTCCTCCAATACCATCACTAGGGAAACTGAGGCAGCAGGATTGCCATGAGCTTAAGGTCACACTACACNATGGAATACATCCTGAGCTAGCCTGACTACTGTGTGTGACCCAAAAGAACTTANAAGTTTTTAAAATTAAAATTTAGCAGTTTTGTAGAATGTTAAGGATGCCTAAATGATATGATTGGGCCTTTCTACTACTATGCGGAAAATAACTAAGACATGAAACACATTCTGCCACAAAGACTCATACAAGAATATTCGCATCTGACAAGTCACATAAAGGAGAGTGGCAAACTTCTATCATCAGTGGGTGAATGGATAATTAAGTTGTGATATACCCATACAATGGAATACTGCTCGGCAGTGAAAAAGAGTATTGCATTGATCACAGAAGACTGCCTCAGTTATTAAGTGAAAGAAGCCACACTAAAAAAGAGAATATAGCCATACTACATGGCTATATTTACATAAAATTCTAGGAAACACAAATTAACCTTGAAGGAGAGGAAGTAACCAATGGTTACCTAGAGAGGTAGTGGTGATGCAAGCGATGGACTAGAAAGAGTAACAAGTGTATTTCAGAAAGTGGTCGTGGTCTTGGTTGTGGTGATGGTATTACGTGTGTGCATGTATATGACGAGTGACCACAAATACATTTGAATTTGTGCAGGTTATTATTCTTCACTCGTATTTCCAAGTAGGGTTAGNAATGTAAGAATGATGAGCCCAGTGTTTATAGTGAGAAAATATAAGAAATTTAAATATACAGAGAATGCTGCTGCTATATCAATAAAACGTCTAGAAGTCAGAACACCTTAATAGGCCTTAAGAAACCAGAGAGAGCAAAAGCAAANAGCCAAGAATGACAGATAGCACGTCCTGATTTCCTCAGCTTGGCCTACTTCCAAGAAACAGAAAGATCAGTGGCTGCACCCAACTCTATCATAACACTACTTTTGGGGAAGGGATGTGATGATCACAAAATAAATCATATAGCTAAGATATGATATGATAAAGGAAATATTTGTTTCCTAACAGGATCAACTTGGACACCTTGAATGTGCCTGTTTGCAAATACTTTCATAAAGGTAGCACAGAAATTGTGGGAGTGGCCAACTAATGACTGGTCCATCTTGACACCCATACCATGAGAGGGACCTCACACCTGACACTGCCTGGAGGGTCAGGACTCAAAGGCTGCATGACCCAGAGACCAAACACGACTGGAAAAAAAAAAAAAGTCAATGTATTAATGCCTCATGATATTCTGCTGTACTCATAGATTGGTGCCTGACCCAACTGTCATCAGAGAAGGGTTCACCCAACAACTGATGGAAACAGATGCAGAGAGCCACAGCCACATTAGGGGGAGCGCAGGGAATCCTGAGGAAGAGGGCGAGGAAGGATTGTAGGAGCCAGAGGAGTCATGGACACCACAAGAAAACTCACAGAATTAACTAACCTGAGCTCATAGAGGCTCACAGAGACTGAACCACCAACCAGAGAACTTGCANGGGACTGACCTAGGCCCTCTGTATATATGTAACAGTTGTGTAACTTGGTCTTCTTGTGGGACTCCTAACAGTGGGAGCAGGGCCTGTCTCTGATTCTTTTGCTTGTTTGGGGGACCTTTTCCTCCTACCAGATTGCCTCATCCAGCCTTGATATATACNATGGCTAGATGATATCCATGGGAGGCCCATCTGTATCTGACCAGAAACTGAGGAGTGGATGGAGGGGGAGGGGTGGTGGTGGAGGAGAGGAGGGGAGAACTCCGGTCAGGATATAAAAACAAAATAAATGAATAAATAAATACAAAACCAAAAAAACATGCTTTCAAAGCTTCTTTATTAAGTAAAGCTTCAAGAGATCCCTACCCTAATGGTATTTTGGCTGTCCGATACAAATTACTAAAGGAANCATTTTAAAGAAACAAAATACACCAGATGTGGTGGCACACACCTTTAATCCCAGCACTTGGGAGGCAGAGGCAGGCCGATCTCTCAGCTCAAGGGCAGCCAGGGTTTCACAATGAAACACCGTCTGGAAAAACCAAAAGGAAAGAAGAAGAAAAAAAAAGACAAAAAGAGGGAGGGAGGAAGGAAGGAAAAGAAATTTGAATTTGACTAGTTGTTCACTCTAAGGATGATTTCTCTAGTTCTTCTGATGGTCACTCAGAAGCTTCCTCTGCACTAATGAGCCGAACTTCAGAGCAAAGCCATCTCAAGCAAACCGTCATCTCCTGGTGAGGCAACTGACCAGCTCCCAGCAGCGACCCACCAGGGCTTTTCCCCAGCAGGCTTGGTTCCCGTGGGAGCTCGAAAGCAGACTGCTCTGAGCAAAGAGCTTGAAGCCGGGTTTCAAAAAAACTAATTCACCGTTTGCTCAGCGGGGGTCTTGTAGGTGCCGGATGCCATACAACAACAGGAAAACAAAAATGGATACAACCCCGAGCAAGGGAAACGGAACTCACTCGGCACTCGGTTCTTAACACATTTAAAACATACCCTGAATTCTTCGGGCTATAAATGCCCAACCTCAAAATGGGCACAGATGCTAGGACTGTGTTCTATTTGCAGGGCTTTCACTATTTAAAAAGACTTTCAGAGCAAATCTGTCTGCCAAATTTGCCCATCCCTGAGCATTTTGTTTCCAAAAGCTGAAACATGCTCATCTTTTTTCAATCTGCGCTTTTGACCTTACATGGATGGCTATGTCTCCGTTTGGGTTTTTTCTTTCAGCAACTTCGACTCCGGTTCTGTCAGACACAAGGGTTCCCTCACAGGCACAGCAGAGACATCTCATTGTTCTACGGAATTCTCAGCGATAAGTTTCAGGGGTTCTTAGGAGCTGGAACTAAAATCCTCACTTCCTGAGAAGATGCCCCGGCATCTTTGGGTGGGAGTGCTCCCAGGCTGCCTGCATCTCACCTGAGCAAGGCTGCAGGAGTCAGGAGCTGGCCACCCTGGGCTCACACCTGAGTATATTTCTAGGGAGGTGACAAAGAAGCTACCATATCAGTACCTGCCCAATATCTCATTTCTGCACTGTAAAAACCAAAAAGTGGCTGGAGAGAGGACTCATCTGTTAAGAGCACTTGATGCTCTTCCAGAGATCTGGGGTTCAGTTCCCAGCACCCACGTCAGGTGGCTAGCAACAGCTTCAGGAGATCCAACACCCTCTTGTCACCTCTGCAGGCACCCGAACACACATGTGCATACACACAGACATAATCACATAAATAAAAGATAAACTAATCTTAGAAAGTATTTAAAAACAGAAAAAGCAAAAAGTCTCCCAGGTCTCTCCAACAGGTGGTTAGACAGCACTGTGTCCCACTGCACTTACTGGTGTTAAGAAGAAAGGGCATTGCTTGGAGCAGCACTTGACAGGTTCTCTGGAGCTTATACTTACATTTCCTCTTCTGCTTTTCATAATCCTGTGAGATAAGGCCAAGAGGAAGGTGCTAACATGTCCCCTTTAAAGACAATTTAGAAGCCTGGTGGAACTCTTATAAGTTTCCTAGCCTCACTCAACCTGAATTCCTTATGACCTATAGGAGAGGATGACACCAGACATGGCGACCTCACCAGCCCTGGCCTCTGGGAAAGGCACAAAGACTGTCAGCTACAACGAATAGTTGCCACCATCTCCATCTGTCATGTGACAAGCCCACAGGTCCTAAAGGCACACAGCTCTCTCCAGAACTGGACCTGCAAGACAAGTTTTTGTTTTTCTCCAAGCATAGTTTCCACTGATGACTAAATTCTCCACAGGCCAGTAAAAAGCTGCGCTGCCCTGATTCTTCCCACAACCTTCTAATGTCAGGCTAAATGGAACCGCAGCCAGCCCTGGGCAAGCAGGCTTTCTCCCCAGGCAATCAGCATCTCTCCATGTAACTGACCACAAATCAAGAGCCCTGTAGGGAATTCGTTAGAGCCTGGGAAAAAAGTCCTGAGCCCTCGGTGGTGTGGGCAGCTCTCCTATAGTCCTTGATAGTTGTGCTGAGACAAGAGAAACAAATGTGGATGGATTCTTAACAATTCCCTAAATCTCGTAATTATTACAGTTCCTTAAGTCCCTATTAGGAGACAGTCATGCTGAAGAGCGAAAGAAAATGCATAGTATCCCTTTTACGGATATATCAATATATCCATTTCCACTCATCATCAAGAACTTTAAACAAGAAACAGAATTCAGGAATAAACCAGCAATTCCAGTCGAACCATATATAGTATAAAAAGAATGCACACAGGAATACATGCATAATAGGTTACAGTTCACACAAAATATCCTTGCAGGCCAGAACAAAAGCAAAGAATCTTCCAAAAGCACCCATTGTCCCTACAAATATTAAACAGGGGTTTGTAGAACACAAAGGAAACATTTCAGATTTCCTCTTCCTGGACAAGTAACAGAAAAAAAAAAAAAATTCTCAGATGCCTGAAAAGCAGAGAAAGGCTTTCAAAGTGATCTGTTCTCAATGGGGGACATTTACTTAATCTGTTTATCTCAAACCAAAACTAACCATTCTGTTAAAACACAAAAAAAATGCCCAAAGATTCGCTGAAATTTGACCAAATGTCCTCTTACATACAAACTGTGATTCCACATTCTATAATTTGAGAATCTCTCACCATGACCAAACACACCACCTAGAGGCAAAGATTGGTCTTGAATAAAGCAGTTTTCCCGAGTAGCCCACTAAGACGTGTAGGCCCTGCTGCGAGATCCAAATTCTTTCATGATAAGTCCAGGGTACTTTAACTCTTAACATTTGGAGTTGAGACCAAGCCTGAAAAGAACTTAACTTTTCTCCTTTCCTTCCTCCCTTCCTTCCATTCTGTCTTCCTTCTCCCTCTTGTCAGTGTTCTCAGCTTCCTACCAGAGTTAGAGAATAAGAGCAAATTATAAGCGATACCACACACGTCCATGGCAAGATACAGAGAACGCAAGCTAGGACCTGGCTGGAAATCGTCCTCCTGGCTGGCTAGCTTACAAAGCATAAAAGACTGTCCTTCAGGCTGCTCAGGAAGCAAAGGTTTCATTGGTCCAACCCACCTGTGAACCCTGCAGCCAAAAGGCCAATCTGCTGGGCAAGATGTGCCTACCTGCACAATAGTGGCATGACTATTGTGAATGCAACTAGCTCTCCTTAGATTTAGGGTAGGGACATGGGAGGGGGTACCCATGTCTGGTATTGTAAGCCCAGCTAACGATCCAGGACTGGGGATGTCATAGGCCCACTGTGAAGCTTAATACTGTTGTTTAACTAAACTGATGTATTATCAAATTTCCTTCTAAATATCTATGCGTATATTAATAGGCCAAACTTTTCCCTCCTCCTTCCTCCCTCTTCCCTCCTCCCTCCCTCCCTTCTCTTCTTCCCTCCTCCCTTTTTAGAATGAATTGGAAACTCTCATTTTCAAAACCCACAGAAGAAAACCAATCAGCCACTCTCAATGGATCTCACACCCAAAAATATTTGGGCAGCCTAAATCGGTCTTGGTGATTAAAAAAATAATAATAATAAAATGTCTTGAGGTTTATATTGCTGTGAAGAGACACCATGACCACAGCCAGTCTTTTAAAGGACAAATATTTAACTGGAGTGGCTTACATTTTCAGAGGTTTAGTCCATTATCACCATGGTGTGACACAGCAGCACGCAGGCAGACATGGTGCTAGAGAATGAGCTGAATGCCCTACATCTTGACTTGCAGGCAACAGGAAGTGATCTGTCTCACTGGGCGTGGCTTGATCATATATGAGACCTCAAAGCCCACCCCCCCCCACAGTGACACACTTCCTCCAACAAGGCCACACTCCAACAAAGCCACATCTCCCAATTGTGCCACTCCCTATGAGCTTTTGGGGGCCAATTACATTCAAACTATGACAGAAAATGACATAAAATTGGGTGGTTAGATGGAAGGGTGGGTAGAAGACGGGGATCTGGGAAGAGTTGGGGGTGAATATGATCAAAACAAGTTGCACAACATTCTCCAAGAACTAATAAAATATTCTTTAATCTGTGACTTGTTCTTTAGTTTAGCTGACAAAGGAAAACAAACTGGTTTGTCACAGTCAACTTACACAGTACCTCAAAGGCTTCAGCCAGAAAGATTGACTTACATGGCACTTTCTTCACTGCAGTTTGAATTGCCAGTGTCCACTGTTGTGTTTTGAGCAGGTGCTTCATCTGTGAGGTCCAGCCAGGTCTGATTCTTAANNTTAACTGTGATTCTCTTAGTCCAGAAGAGGATGCAGGGAATTCCATCCCTGGAGAACTTAACAGGATTATGATGACTGAAGGCNCTCCAGTGGTTTTTGCTCAGATTGTCGTTCAAAGTCTAATTAACCAAGTAAAAGAAATTTAAGAGATACATGTGTGTCCTTGGAGCCAGAGACTTTCTACAGTTATCTGTAGGTTAATTCATATCCTGTAATCATGTATACATGTTATTACATATTTACTTAAAGAACAACACGAAGAGTGGATCCATTTTTCCAGTGTAAATGCAAATGAAAGAAAAACTGGTCAAGAGAGTAAGTAATAAAAGATGCCCTTGCTGCAGTTCCTGTGGGAAAACCATAAAATGGAATAGTGTGATTAAAAAAGGTAAAATTAAGAACTGTGTGTTGTTCTCAACTTCCCAGAGTTCAAGTAAGATTATGTTAATAATTAACATAACTATTGTGTATATATTCACAGTAGCTCTGAAAGCATTGAAAGTGAGTATATTATTTAGGTTAAAGGTTAAGGTCCCAACATACCTNTGTGATNGGTATTGTTGTAAAATTCTGGACTGGTTTCACCTCTCCGCTAGGCTTTTGATCTGTCAAATAAATAATGATGTGAGTACCAAGCTTGATGCTANTGGTTTGTGAACATAATTGAATGATGCTGATGAGCTAATCACTGGTATATANCCTGTTTGGGCTTATCATCTGAAATGTCCTAGTTGAAAAGATTTTTCCAGTAGGTATTCTAGTATAAANAGCACCAGTNAGGTTAATATACCCCAGAAAAGGCCTTTCTTTATCCCTGCCCCCAGAGAAACACAAGGGCAATTCCAAGTCTTACCACTCCGTATAATCACTCCTTTACTTGAAGATGCTTGAGAACTGAAATTAGAAATAGAGATTTAAATGCAGAGTGAACATCCAGAGAAGAGGCTTCCCAGAAGCTTGGAGAGGCTGTCTCAGCTGTGTCCGTATCACTCGGGAGCACGCTCTGGACACTCAGAATACCACATTTTTAAGTGATGAATTTCTTTTTTTTTTTTTTAACCTCTTAAGATCTATTTATTTATTATATATGCAGTGTTCTGTCTGCAGGGATGCCTGCAGGCCAGAACAGGGCACCAGATAACATTTCGGATGGTTGTGCGCCACCATGTGGTTGCTGGAAATTGAANTCAGGACCTCTGGAAGAGCAGCCAGTGCTCTTAACTGCTGAGCCATCTCTCCAGCCCAAGTGATGAATTTCTGATTTCTCCAAACAAAATACAGAAAATACAGAAATTCCTGAAATTTTTCTCTTTTTATGAATCAACTCTGATCCTTACTGGATATTATAGAGACTCAACTTGCATGCCAAGCAGTAAGCTATCCACCAAGCTTTAACCAATGACAAAAACATAATAATATGGAGTAAATTATTTTACAATGAAATTTTATATCACACTGTGTTACTATATTATAGACAAAATATTCAATATTTGTTATTTATAAAATGACAAATTCAGGCCGGGCAGTGGTGGCTCACGTCTTTAATCCCAGCACTCGGGAGGCAGAGGCAGGCGAATTTCTGTGAGTTCGAGGCCAGCCTGGTCTACAGAGCGAGATCCAGGAGAGGCACCAAGGCTANACAGAGAAACCCTGTCTCGAAAAAAAAAAAGGACAAATTCAGCCAGACAGTGGTGGTGCACACCTTTAATCCCAGCACNCNGGAGGCAGAAGCATGACATCTCTGTGAGGTCAAGGCCAGCCTGGGCTACATATTGAGTTCCAGAACAGCCAGAGCAACACAGTCTCAAAAGACAAACAAGCAAACAAACAAAAAACAGATTCAATTGCCAAAATGGGATTTCTGAAAACTATGAAAATAGAAATTACTATCTATAGCCTTCTATTCTTTATCTATACTCATATAAACTTACATATACCACATAATTTACTTTTCATAAAACTGAAAAAGATATTGAGAGCATATTGTTTTTCAGNCTGCAATTTTTGGGCTTCAGCATGTATCACAAACATTTACCTATGTTGTCATTTTTTTTTACACAATTTTGAGTTTCATGCAGTATTGCATCATAAAAATGTGTCATGGTGTCTTCAGCCACATTCTTAGTCTCACATATTTATGTTGTGGTTTAAATGTCCTTGAAAGGGCCGGGCGGTGGTGGTGAATGCCTTTGATCCCAGCACTTGGGAGGCAGAGGCAGGAGGATCTCTGAGTTTGAGGCCAGCCTGGTTTACAGAGTGAGTTCCAGGACAGTCAGGGCTACATAGAGAAAAACTCTGTTTCAAAAAAAGAAAAAGATAAAAGAAAGAAATTTATAAGACTTCCAGCAATGAGAGTGGGAGATGTCTCTGAATCTGTTGCCTGATTTGGGGACCCGTTCCTCCTGCCTGATAGCCTCATCCAACCTTGGTGGGGAAGGGGGTGCCTGCTCTCGCTGCCGCTTGCTATACCATGGCTCACTGATGTTCATGGGAGGCCCGCCTGTATCTGAAGAGAAACAGTGGCGGAGGAGTGGATGGGGTGGGGGTGAGGGGGTGAGGATGTGAGGGGGTGAGAGGGTGAGGGGGGTGGGAAGAGGGCAGGGAGGGGAAGCTTTAGTTAGTATGTTTTTAAAAAGTCCTCCAAAGGCCCACTGTGACTGTAGGTTGGACAGACAGTGGTGTCACGTGAGCATATCGGGATGTCTTTAGGTCCCCGAGAGTGTGCGGTGGTTCTTCCACAGCCTAGTGGTGGTTCTCCTACAACCCTCAGTAGTTCTCGTGAGAACACTGTAAGAAAGAGAGCAACAGTGGTCCCTCCTGTTCTCCATTTCCTTGCTCAAGATGTGACTCCTTGGAGACGCACTCCTTCTCCCCATCGGCCATCAGCCACGGACCCTCACCAGAACTGACCAACTCAGGTCCGTATCCTTGAATTTCCAAAACTGTAAGATAAATAAGTCTCTTTACTAGAAGATAAAGAAGCCTGGTTTTGTTTTCAAGACAGCATATGTAATGAAAAGCTCACTAATAGCAATTTTTCCCAGGGTTCTGACATTCTAGGATGGTGGTTCTCAATGTGTAGGTCTCAACCCTTTTGGGCACCGAATATCAGATATCCTGCATATCAGATATTTACATTATGATTTTTAACAGTAGCAAAATTACTTCTTGGAACCCTAACTCCGAGGAATCTGATGACTCTGGCCTCCTCAAGTACTAACACATAGGTGGCATGCACTCACACACATATACACATAATTTAAGATAAAATTCATCTTTTTTCTTTAAATTTTTCAAGACAAGATTTCTCCATGTAGCCCTAGCCATCCAAGAACTCCCTCTGTAGACCAGGTTAGTCTTGAACTCACAGAGATCCTCCTGCCTCTGCCTCTGCTGGGATTAAAGGTGTGTGCCACCCCTGCACGGCAATAAATCTTTGTTTTAATGCAAGCCAAAANACAAAATCCTTCCCATGGTCCCCAACCCACCTTTCAGCCTTAGTAATTAAATCACAGCCAATCTTACTTCACACATAATTGAATAGAACTGACTACAAATTAAATACATTATTCTACATTATCTAGTGAAAATTTCTACAGATGGCAAATTTGGGAAAATGCCTACTAGCTGCTCCTTACACATGCATGTAACGATTGGTTTGTTTTTATCAACTATGTAACTTCTGTACAGGAAACTGTCCATGTAATGTAGTCAATCCTGTATGTTTTGGCACAGGAGCATAGCCATGGTGTTAGAGCTACNGTAAAGTTAAGGAATATGAATGCTACTCACCAAAAGCTCTCCAAGCATTTCTTCAGTGCTCCCTTCACCTTCAACCCTCCACCCTTCATCCCAAGNGAGTACAATGACTTCCTTTCATTTTGTATGAGTTTGTATTTNGTAGAATTGTAAATTAACAGTCATATAACATTTCTCTTCTAGTACTTGGTTTCTTAATCTTAACACAGTGGCTTTGGAACTTATGTATGCTGCTGCACGTATCAGTGCTTAATTCCAATCCATTGCTAAGAAATGGCTCACCGTACAAATATAACACATTT